>JAWZYV010013779.1:0-53658 GCA_038373885.1 Cheiracanthium punctorium | reverse complement strand
TTGGAGTTTTTGGAGATTTGTCCTTCCTCGTCGCTCTGATGAGGAATTTCTAGTTCATGTGTGATTTCGTTCAGTGGGGAAGAAAAGCGTGTTCTATCTAAGGGGAATAATTCTCCTTTCAACATCGTTGCGAGTGTGAATTTAAAATGTGAACCACTATACTATCGTCTTCTCAAAACTATGTCGCTCTCACTACAAAGTCGTACCAGTTATAATCTTTACAAAATAATTCATCATCTTTTTACGATCACCGCCTTCCACCGTACATCTCCATTTGATAAGATCCTCCATCAATTAAAATTCGAATTAACTTGTTCTTTAAACTTGAAGAGATTACAACTGTACACGTTTGCAAAAATATAGCTGAACTATTATCTAAGTTACCTTCACTGCATGTAGCAACAGTTGTAGAATTAGACTCATTAGACTTCGGTTCTGCGCAAGTGCTTGTTTGTGAATTGTCATACACCTGTTTTTTACTTCGACTTTCACACAGAAGAGTGTTATGTGAACCCCGCCCACAAATATTACATGTAGTACCTCTTCTAAAACAGTTCTTAGCGATGTGTCGTCCACGGAGACACCTGAAACATAATCCACGCTTTCTAACAACATTTTTTCTTTCTTCAACAGTAATAGAACATCTTTCCGAGCTATGGTCCCCGGAATCGCAAAATACACAGTTATGAGATACAGATGTTGCAAATGCAGTTGCACCTAACCTTCTCTTTTTATAACTATCATTTTCACAACTCCTATTTTCCCTGTTATTCTGATAAACTGAAGTATTATTACATCTTTTACTATTTAATGAAGAAACGTGCTCCCGACACCGAATCTCAGTTTTGAGAAATTCCAACAATTCCCTTACATTAAATTCGGTTTTCGAATTTTGTTTTCTACTAAATTCCAAAGTAAGGTCACCAGGCAATAGCTTCAACAATATCGGATACAACAGGTGACCATAAGAACCAGAAACCACATTCAGCGCTTCCAACGAGCGAACATTAATTTCTATATTATCATATAGTTTTCGTAAAGCATACACATTAGCAGAATTTTTAACAGCCTCAAGATTTAGCACCTTACCCATGTGGGCATTTATTGTCAAATCTACTCGACCGAATCTTTCCTTTAAAACATTAACTGCAAATTTATAATTATCTTCGGTCAGTGCCAAACCACTTATTGCATTTAATGCTGAACTCCCACACAATGATTTCAAATAATTAAATTTATCCACTGAGCTTATTGAGTTATTTTTATGAATAGAAGACTCAAACTTGTTCCAAAAGTCCAGCCAATTACTTGGGTCACCAAAATATTTATTTATATTCAATTTTGGAAGTTCAACACCAACCCTAGAAACGATATCATGCACACTCGGAACTCTAGAATCAACAACTTTATGTTCAAAATCCCTCCTCGCCACCTCTTCTATTCTACATTTATAGCTTATCAACCTTTCCTGATACTCTTGAGCAGAAACTATTTCGCCCTCCAGTTCACTTTCCTCTACAATAAGTTTTTCAATTTCAATGTCATAACTTCTTAAAAGTTCTGACTTTGCATTTAACTGTTCCAAAAATTCCCTCAAACTAAACTTATTAGATTCATCTATCCCTTTATTCAAAACAGTTTCTATCTTCGTTAACAATTTGGTTGTTAAACTGCGTGCTACACCACGCAATATCCTCATTCTACTTAATTCATCTATTTTAACGAATTCTTAATATTCAACTGTTCACGAACTCCACTATTCAATTGTTTTATTCGTGCAACTATACAATGTCTATATAAATGCTGCTTACCCTCACCCCGAGAGTTCCAATATCAGAAGGCCTTGATCTCCGTTCAGTTATATCACGTCCCGGGTTCACCAACATGAAGCTTGCTCGACCAACAATTCCTTTAAAGGCTTGCTTCCCTCTGTTGAACAGCCCTTTCTCCTATACCAATGATAACTGTAGGCATCCTTAAATTCATGATAAGGTAGATTAACTTTAAGTCATTTATTAACTTCTTAAAATTACATTGCATTAGCAGACAATACTGCCCTCCAGATACCATTGATTGCATACATCGAAATACCACACAAGCCTTTTATACATTGATTCAGCCGCATATGTGTACATTCAAAAGACGTTGCCACTCTGAAAACATAAGATAACTGAAAGATATCAACTTCAGGATACTGTCCAGGCAACGCCATCTATTGGATAAAATTACAGTTAAATATATACAATTAAATTCCAACATGTAAAGAAATGTGAGCACTACCCAGGTAACATCGATCGTTAAAATTACGTTAATTTATGGCGCACCTGACAAAACGTCAACTCTAAACTTTTTTTTCCGTTTAAAAAACGTTTAGATTTCCCTACTAAGATCGGAAACTGGCAGCGTTTTAAATCCGCATTATTAACGCAAAATAAAGTTTAAAATGCGCTTATGGCATACGTTAATTTGACGTAACAGGTTTTACGTTTAAAATGCTCTTCGGGCAAACGTTAATTTGACGAAGAATTTTACGTTTAAAATGCGCTTCGGAGAAACATTATTTGACGATATATTGTAACGTTTGAAATGATCTGTGGAGAAACGTTAAATAGATGATTTTTTTATGAAATATATAAAAAGCTCGATATTTTGATGTTATTTTAACAGTGTTCTGCGGCTTGGGAGTCTTTTTATAATCTTAACGGTTAATATAAATTAACGATTTTATTTTTATATTTAACCTTAAATAAACTATTTATGAAAACATTGTTCCAGAATAACGGTCTTAAAATGCTCGAAATTTTAAAAAAGTAAAATTTGTAAGAATGAATTAATATGTAAAAATTACATAGCGTTTTAAAATGTCTATTTTTTAAAATTTATTATATTATTTCTTAATTAGTGATATATAAGCTTCAAAATATTGTTAAGTAAAGATATACGCAATTTCTTTTCTCCTAAATGCAATTTTTAAAACTAGTATTCGTGAAATTTGCAATTTTGTGAAACGAATGTAGAATTAAAACATAAAAATCTATCTATTTCATAATTCTTACATCTTATAATGAAATATGTCAATTTCGCAATTAATAAGGCAAGGTTTATTTCTGAAGTTGTCATTTTCATGCTAAATTAAAAATTGCATTACTATTTTTTAACTATAAGTTAACATAGAGAAAAACTATACCAGAAAAACACAATTTCGCGGAGCAAAATTTTAAAAAGAAAAAATTATAAAGTGACATCTTACGCATGCTTCGCAGCAGAAGCCACCATTCCCCGTATAGACCTAAGACCCTAGCCAATCGGCTTTCAACCCAAACAGCACAAACACCCAACGCTTTACCTTTAAAACAGGTGTCTCAGGTATTTCAATCTTCAGGAGAAACCTTCCATTCATACTATGGAGAAAGTCGATAATCTGCTCTGTCCACATTACCCCCTAAAATCTAAGTATCCCAGCAAAGAAATATTTACGATAGCATATCTCTAAAATTGAGGGGGGGGTGAAAAATCTTGATTCTGTTAAATTCTTTTCTCGACTGAGTAAATTTTTACTGTCAGCACCCCGGATGAAAACATTAGTTTATAATAATTTTTGCTATATCATAAAATGTCTAATTCATTAAATAATTCTAATCAGTATAATTTATGATCTTGCAATAAATGACTTTCATTCGTAACGATGTAATATTTCAAGTTTACTTTCATAGATTTAAAAAAGTGTGTCACGAAACGCGTAATATTACTTGAAAGTACAGTCGACTCCGGATATAGTGAACTTTCGGCTATAGTGAACGCAAATCGTTAGTCCCGATTCACTTACATTAGGAATGTGCGTAGCATTTTTCGGTTTTAGTGAACATGACTTCGGTTATGGTGAATATAAAAACTGAACTTCGAAAATTCTGGAAACGGCGCAGATGAAGTTTTTCGATGTCTACATTCTCAAAGGTTGTCTGTATTTCATTCGATAAATACACAAAGACATTATCAAGCATCTGTTCCGAAATATAGGGGAATTGTCAGTGGCTAGGCTGAGGTCTTTGGGCTAACATGGCGAGGGGGAGAGGAGAAGAATAGCGCACTAGACTCTTTACCGCTGTGAAACCAGGAATTTATTCATTGCAGTGACGCTTACTTACTGCTTTAGCTTTTCAATTCCCTTGCAAAATAGCCCAAGTCTTGTGGTGTATTCCTCCCCGTACTCCTTTTCTTCGGTACCACCAGTGCTTAAAATATAAGCTCATCTTTTCCACCCTGCATGAAAGCCCGTGACACCCACGCTTCCACAATGAAGAAGGTAGCAATGACAATTTTTAAAGAAACATGCAACTTTTTTCATTCTCATTCTTTGACCAGAAAGAAAAGACCACAAGCTCTCCAATCCAATTCATCAAACTGTGCCCCTACTAATTGTAATCACGCTTGCTATCCAGGGACGTCTGAAAAAGAGGATTAAATTCTTATTCGGTTAGAATCAATGGCATTTTTTCGGCTACTAAGCACTTAACAAAAAGTAGGGTACATTTCATGGTGAACAAGAACGCACATATCTCTCGTCCCAATTGAATGGAATCTCCCGAATTATTGTAGCACTTAGGAGTAATAAGACATAAATACGATTAATTATATTTGATTTACACAAATATTCAGTGAGGGTATAAAACACTATTCTTTCCTCATGTATATAATTCATTCCTTGCTTATAGTGAACTTCGAATATAGTGAACGAAATTTGCCGGTCCCCAGATGTTCAGTATAACCGTAGTCGATTGTATCTTGAAAATTTCTAAGTTCCATTCCGAAAATACATTACCTTGACTTCAATCTTTAGCTACTCACAGACAGGTAATATACGGTTTAGTGGTTAGGAGCAATGGTGCTGGGGGGTTCTGTCCCACAGAGCAAGTAAGTTAAGGCATAATTCTCATGTTCGGTGATTGAAGAATGTTTTTAACTCATTATCAATAAATAAAAGCAACTGTTAATCGTTATTCTTTAGCTTAGCAAATAAATTATTATTGTGAAAAATATTTATATATTCTTAATGCTATTATGTTCCTTAATGGATGAATTAATATTTTCTCCTTTATCGAGAAAAAATTTTACCCCATATTAATATTTTGTTTACTAACAAGCTAAAAAAATATACAGTATAATTTCACCCTTAAATTAAAATTTTGATACTTAAAAAAGAATAAAAACGTGAAATTTTTGTAAAGAGTAGAAAAACTTGAAAATTACTTTAAGGAAAGGTAATTTAAGGGCTACAATTAACGTATATTTTTGCGTGGAAAGTGGCGGACATTTTAACGTTCATATTGCGCTCCGAAGAAACGTTAATTAGACGAAAGTTCATCAAAAGGACAGGGCAAAAAGACGGTATTTTGCCGTTTATTTAATGATTGCCTGCGACTTGGGAAGTATTTCAGCAGGAATAAAACTTTGAAAGAACTCTACTACCACGTGAGTAATCACCAAGGCCAGTGCTCAATTTAGGAAATTATTGACTACAGGCACAACTCTGCCTAAGGACCCTCTAACACTGATGTTGGCGGCAATTTTCCAGAATAGAGAGTTAGATTAAAAAATCCTATATATATATAAATCATTATGAAAGTATTACTTTACCAAGTGTTGGCAAGTGAAGAAACCTTGAACAATATCATATAATGAAAAGGATTCAAATCAGATATGCAAATTAAAGGTTGCACGGTGCGAACAAAAATTCGGCGTGTGCTAGTAAAAATTATCATAAAGAAAGACAGTTCTACGAGTGAGGGAGCCTACACCAATGAACCAACCAACAACAAACTGCGACACTCTATATATACGGCTAGCTTTGGGGGATTTTTGGTGTGCACTTTTTTCACGAAATCCGCTCTAACGATTTTTTAAAACTTAATGCACGCCGAATGATTTTAATCGGCGCTGAAATCGGAGAGTGACGTCGCCGGTTTATTTAGGAAAATTCGTTTTCTTATTTAATCTAGTTTATATGTACATGTTGCTTTAGGGTATGGATTTCTTTTCCCCTATACTAGTTTCATTTTAAAATACTCATAAGATTTTAACCCAACTATCTGTGCCCTTTATACACTTTACACTGATTCTTATCAGTATTGTATCAGAATTTTGAACAACAGTATTCTGAAACTCAACTGGCACATCTTTATTTTTTACTTCTATCGCGAGCAAGATAAAAGTAAAAGATGAAAGTTTTGTTGCATACGCATTCAGTTTCGTTTAATTTTGCATACGAAACTGAAAGGGTGATTATCGCAATAAAAGTTTCAGAGGGTGGGATTTCAGAGAGAAATAACAAATGGCAAGCGCCTATGCTTCCATTCAAGTACAGTTTGGAAATATGCTACCCGGCACTTCCAAAGACGGATCATCTTTAAGAATGGACGCGAGACGCTCGAGACGAAAAACGGGGCTGTCTTGTCTTGTCTCGCACTGGTAAACCTCTGTCGCGTCTCGCAGAAAAATTGCCTCTCTCGTATCGCAGAATTAAGAACTGCGATTTTGTTTCCATATTTTTAGTCACATTAAAGCTATTCTATTGAAAATTAATATTAATAATAACATTTAGTTGTGCATTTTACCATATTAACTCATATGTCCATTTGAAGTGATAAAAATTCAGATTTAATCCGTATACATAATGTGGCATGACACCGAAAAAATATTTGTTTTATTTTATTTCTTTCCGGTACTGCGTAAATGTAATATGTATGGTTGATGGGAGTTTCATTTGCTTTTGAAATTATACAAAGCTTTGAATTTTGCTAGAAATGATGCTAACATGTTGCGCAAATAAAATTTTAATCTAATTAAGCGGCAGGAATGTGCTAAATAGTGAATTCATAAAAGTTTCAACTGGGAACGGGATAATTATAGTGAAGCCTACTTATCCCCCTCTCGTTTTATTGTATGAGATACGGCTTTCATATTTAATCGGGAACCCAGGTTTAACCTGTTCATTTACACCATCAAAAAGAAGAGACAAGAGAAGACTTGTGACCAGGGTTGTTTCTCAACATGGATCGTTGACCCAGCGTTGTATTAGCGAAATCGCTCCAGTAGATCATTCATTTACGTTCGCATAGCTTGGCTTATAGTGAAAGAAGCATTTTTAATAACTGATGAAACATTTTATTTATAAATGTTCATTTATTTAAGAGAAAAATATGAAATATCCATACGATTTAATTACATAAGTATTCATCCATTTTGATTGAATGTAGCCAATATTATAAGTAAACAAAAAATCATAATCATTAAGTACACGATTAGAGCATATAATGTCACAGTAAGCATACATGCATCAACTATTTTTTTAAAATGTAATAATTATAGCCAGACATTCTAAATAAGTTTGAAATATTTTCCATGAAATATTAATGATCACATACTTGAATAACTTATTCTGGATTATGCGTAAATAACATTAAAACTCACTTGCAATTCAAACCTCATTTTTAAGCAATCTAAATATTTACAAAACCAACAATTTTCAGAACTATGAAACCAAATATCTATGTTGCCATCAGTAATCAGTTGGGGGGGGGGAGGCTAATTAAAAGAATAATCTAAAAAAAGTTCTCAACAGCATGATAGAATTCTATTGGTTTTTATTTATCAGCAACGATTACTCTGCGCAAATTAATAAATGAATGGTTTCTCTCTATGCTAAAAAAAGTAACGGCCGCTGGCGCCGCTGTAAAAAGCTTGTTCTGCTATATCCTCCAAAACCGCGTGGAGCTATGAGTTTCGACGAAGGTGTCCACGGATTTGGAAAATTCTGGGGAAGCCGGTAAGCTGACTTAAATTTCGACATTCCAATTATTTTCGAAGACATTAATAAAAAACTGAAAAAAATAAGCACAATGGTTGCCAGGCTTGGCAATTTTCGCCAGCATAAAATCGTCCGTGCCTTTGCAACAAAGCACTTCCTGTGTGGAATTAACAAACATGAAGTAAAAATAAACCATTTTTACGCCAAATTAAAAAGTAAGTGAAATAAATAAGTCAAAGTGTGTTACACAAAGTAACAAATTTCTAATAATGAGTTCTCTTAGATAAAAAGAGTTTAAAATAGACACCAATTCGTTTTTCTAATACTTGTTCTAATAATAACTGTAGCTGATTTAAAAAGCGCCTTTCGGCATCAGGTACGATCTAGGAAAACGCTAGGTGAATCTAAATACTGCGTGTTTTCCAAAATGTTAGCACCCAGTATTTTGAAAATTAAAAATAATTCAAATGCATGTTATAGTAATGCTGGTTAGGTTCAGCTTCGGTATTTGCCACCCGTAGATATATTTGGCGGCGTTAATTATGCCATATAGCAAGTACAGTTTCGATATTTGCCAGCGCGGCGAGATGATATATTTCGCGGTGCTAAATAAGACAATCTGCAAAGGATTACGTTGTTGTTGTTACATATGCCCTCTGACAACCGCATGTGATTCCAGATCCCCCAGGTAAGAAGGAGATGGGCAAAGGGGGGGGCGTTTTCCATTTTTATTGGACACCAGTGGGAGGATGTCTGACTTTAGCCCAGGATCTCCTAATTTTGAACGATTCCACAGAAGGTACCAAACCCCTGAAATCGGCACCCCCAGAGGTATCATTTAAGACTTGGAGGTCATTGGAGCCACGACAGATTTTACGTGCACCAGCTCCCGTTAGCGTACACTATTCCACAGCAGTAGAGCCGAGAGGGAGTTTGCCCTCCCAAGCACTGACCAAGCCGGATACTGCTTCACTTGGCGTGTTCTTATGGGAACGGAGTTTAGCGCCCAGACCACTGCGCGGACAAGGATTACGTATATGAGTGTATGGGTAACTGTTTTCACGGCAAGGCAGCAAACATAGCCCTATCGAGTACGTGACGGGCTGACACCGTCTTTAACGGTTCAGCGTCAGCAATGGCAAGATGGCAATTGGAGCGATGTTGGTTCTGCACCAGTAAACTAACGTGGTGCAATCAAAAGAAAATTGGTTTTGGGCATGCAACGCTCCGATATCAGCTACATTTTAATGTTAGCCGGGTTAGCAAACGGTGTCGATACGCTAATGTTCCAAAAGGTGAAACAGTTTTGGTAGTTTTTCTCCAGATGTAATGTGAATACGCGTTAGAACCCCTTAGGAAGTCCTCCTATACTAAGGCATCCCTCATCTTAGGCAGATACCCCTCGCGCAGGTTTGCTTTAATCACACATAATCACAATCACCAAAAGGTGAAACCGATATTGGTACGGAAAAGGTTTTCTAGACTAATATGTTTAAAACTTGCTAAACAGCCCGTTAGTGATACTCATTATAATTATTTTTTTATATTTAACAACCATTTAGAATGTTATACTTGTTATTTACAGCTACTTAAGAAGCTAAAATAAACGTCTACAACAACAACAAACATTTTTAATGATTATTTTACCCTATCCATCCTGTGACGGATAAGAAAATTGGTTGCTGATCATGGCCGAGTGGATAATACACCCAGCATGGTAGATGGCCAAAATGTGAAGGTCAAGGGTTCTGTCTGTCGATCTAATGATCCGGAATTTGGGGCTTTCTTCTCCAGATTTAACGTAAATACGCGTTAGAACCTTCTAAAAATTTATTTGTCCAAGGCATCCCATTTAGGCAGAAAGCCTTCGCGTTGCTTTGCCATAACCACAAAAGGATATGAAATCAAACCAGAAAATTGGTTTTAAAGTCACTAATAAAAAAAAAGAAACTTGCTAATTTTTCTGAAGTGTATAACAAAGAAAAATATCACCCGAAAGCAAATTAATTTTATGGGAGGCGCCAATTTAATAAAAAAGCTCATTTGAATCAAACAAAATTCACAGAAAAGAAAATTATTGCCTTAAAGCAATGTCTTTATTTTCAGGGGGGGGGGGATGGTGAAGTTCCCTAACCCCTCCCTAGTATCCTCCATCTTCTTTTTTATCCGACTTTATTCCACATCTGAATCCAGGTTTAACATGCTCGCTTTGATCATTGAAAATATGCTCTGGTTTATTTATTTATTTTTTACTGTGACATGTTCATGCTCAAGGCTTCGGTTCAAACGAAGCGTTCAAAGATTTAAGCTGTGTAGCATTAGTCCTCACGCATGACCTGAAATTTACTATTAACACCTAAAAAGAAAGAGAAAATAAGAAGCTTTAAAAATGGAATAGTACAAATTCCATGTTATGTATTGGGGAATTTAAAATGTAATCTATAACTTAACTAAATAAAAGTTAATTGTTGAAAGAAAGAAAATTTTTATATAATCCATAAAGAATTGAATTGAATTAAGTAATATAGACATTTAAATTGGAATAAAATTATTACAACAGTTATGTTATTGTATTTCTGATAGCTAATCTGAATTTCGAGAATCTCTCAGCAGAAAATAACAATACCTTTTAAAATATCCAACTATTCTTTTTTACAGCCTTATTCAACATCAAAAACACTTGGAAAGTACTCAGCCCTAGAATTTTTAAGATGTTATTTATTAATAATGGAACTGATTCGTTAATTTTGGAATTGATGATCGGGAAAACTATTTTTAAAAAAAAGCAAATTTTAAAAGTTATTCCGGTCCTGGTAAGAGTTTTTTTTTTTTCATTCCATACCGTTGGTGTACAGATTGAAGCGGCCATTTATTCGCAGAAATGTATTCCTACCCACCCCAGAAATGTATATGAACACACCCGTAATTTCGGAGTGTGGGTTCGCCCGAACTTGTACGGGATACAGGATAACTCTCTGGACAAGTGAACGAAGTGTCATTGTGTGCTTTGGCTGTTGCTGTCCTGAAGCCTGAAGACCGAACCGAAATATGGGTTTTTATCGGGGCACCTGTGCCACGCACTTATCCCCAGAGATGAAATTTTGTAGAGATGTAAGTTGGAATCATGAGATAAGTAACCCCAAAAGATGGCGGGGGGTTATACTCAGTTGCGGTTCGTAAATGCAACTGCAATGATCGTCTTTTGTCGAGCGGGGAAGGAGCAGGACCCAAGCTGGGCAGGCTGTGGTTTTTTCAGGTTAAGGTCCCCGAAGGGTTCAGGTCAGGTTAAGGTTATTGCTACACTCCCCACCTGTTGGTGGGGAGTGTAGCAATACTAGTGGTGTGGGGGGGGGAACTGCACATGATGCTGCCCTATCTCCCGCCCTATCTGCCTTCATCAGCAGGGTGGTCAGCGTGCAGCGCGGAAGAAATTATTCAAAGAAGAGGGGGAGAGAATGGAGCGCCGCCTTGGGGCGCTTTGCGTTTAGGGGGTCCCTATGATCATAGTCGGGAAGCTCTCCTAGGATGTCGTTAGGCAGCTAGTCTAATCGGGCGTGGAACAGTGGCGGCTTTTCAGGTGAAGTAGGTGAAGTGCCTCTTCACCAAGTATTGTAAGTAACAAAAAATTGTGTAACGTAAGCAAGCCATAATCCTTTTTCAAATTTTGTCTGTAAGAATACACTGTGCTAAATCATGCTCTTACTATCAGTGAGGCCAAACTCTCTTCCCTACCCTCCCCTCCCCTTGCCGCGCGGCCAAAGAAAGTTTCAAAGACTTGTGTCACGATTGGTCCATTGTTAGAGTCACGTGGTACGCGGGTTCTGACGGGGTGAGTTGTGAAGTGCTAATGAAAAATTATCTCTTCTACTGCACTTATTTATGGGGTTGCCATGGTAACCTCAGACGCTCCATTCAGTTTTACAGCTTTACTTTCTATCAGGTGAAGAGATCCCTCAGAAAACGGTCTGTCTCTTCAAGTGAGAGAAAACCCAGCGTAATGCGTCTCCAAGAACAAATTGCTGTAGGAAACTGAAACCACGTGATTTGTTTGAGATTTTGACACATGAGATTTTTACTGCTGTCTTTTGAAAATTTTAGAGTTTCTTCTTGTGTTAATTTTAATGATAATAATAGTTAGTTTCTTTTCTGTTTATTCACCTTCCTTATGTTTCCTGTAAATGATATAGTCTATAATGTATTACAAACACCGTTTAATCGGTGGAATGATGACGATAAAAGAGATGTTCTTTCTCGTGGTCGACCCAGAGCCTGATTAGCGAAAAGGCTCGAGAAGCTTCTTGTCATAATTTGAAGGGGGCCCAAAAATGACTGTAAAACGGATAAAAATTCAAAATTTTGTTTTTAAATTATCTTCTAAGTTATTGTAAAGATTTTTAATGAAGAGAAGTGGAAAGCTATTTTTAAGGTATTTTAGAAGTCTTGATACTCCATGTAGCAACATTTCTAAATTAGTTCAGTTTGCGATGTCTATACTTGGGACATTTGTTCCAGTTGAGACAAAATTTTCTATTATCAGGAACATTTGTTCGGTAGAAAGGGGTAAACTTTCAATATGTAATGCTAAAAATCGTCTAAAGGTCAAAATTAATTCTGAACTTCCATGTTGTGATTTTTATGATGTCATCAAAACGAACAAAGAATTCCCGAAAAAAGCCCCATGTCTCATGAAAAATATATGACTAAATAAAGTTTAATGTTTCAGTAGTAAGGAAATGTTTTTATTTTACTTTTTACAGTAATTTTAAAAATACTATAAAATCTCATTACAATTAAGTAAACTATTGCGAAGATAATGAATAACATATTTTTATCTAAGGTAAATTTCAAATTAATGAAAAAAATATTTTTTTCAAATAAAATCATTAGAACTAATTAAATCAATTAAATATCCTTTTAACAAAGAAAATCATTAAAAACTTTACTTAATCCAAACAAAAAGGGGAAGGGGGGCCCGAAATGAGACTGAGCTCTCACTTCAAAGGTTAATCGGGCCCTGGGTCGACCAATGGAGGCATTAGGAATTAATGCATCGCTGAAAGATTAAAAATTTCTTTCCGCAGAAAGGCCTATGCCACCGCCTAATTACCATGCTTAATGGCCATGGGCGGCGGCAGCATAGGGCAAGGGGGCGATGCCCCCCTGGATTTTTGTATGCAGTGCTTTGCCTTGCTTTTTTGCTCTTTTCAACATGGTAACTATACGTTAAAGTAGTCTTTGCCCCCCTTGAGTAGTCTTTGCCCCCCCCTTGAGTAGCCTTTGCCCCCCTGGGAAATATTCTGCCGGCGCCCATGTTAATGTCTGCATCAGGTGTTTTTCATAATGTTTTGGTATAAGCTCTTCACCTATTTTTTTGATCACGAGCCGCCACTGGCGTGGAACCTGTTGGTTTGCTTGTGAAGTTCCTTTCTGATGCACCTGACGCGAAGGTCTTCTGGTGACGCGAAGGTGGACAATGGTATTTGCAATTAGAGGGTGTCCGTGACGAATAATGCGAAGGATTGCATTTTGTTTTGATTCTATTCTGTTAATGTGTGATTTAGCCGCGCTGGCCCATACAGGCGCAGCGTAAGTTGCAATTGGCCTGACATATGACTTGCATAATAATACTTTGTTGTTAGTGCTGATTTTTTTGTTGAAGATTAGTTTGTCTAGTTTGCCAAAGGCGGCACTCATTAGCTGTCGAATGTGAGTGATGTGAAAGCGCCATGTTAGATTGCGATCCATAGTTACGCCTAGATACTTGGCGGTGTTTGACCACTCGATGGTTTGATCGTTTATTATTAGCCTGGAGGGGGAAGCTTGTTTGTAAAAGATATGGCTTGGCACTTAGAGGGGTTAATTTCTAAGTGCCACTGGGACATCCATTCTTCAATTAGTTTGATGTGCTGTTGCATCTGGGTGTGCATGTGTCTCTTATTTCGGTGGTAGCCGAGGATGGCCGTATCATCGGCAAAGAGGGCTAACTCAGTGCCGGGCGCCCTCGGGAGGTCGTTAATAAGGATATTAAATATAGTGGGTCCCAGGATTGATCCCTGAGGGACACCACTCTGGATGGGACAGGGTTGCGAAAGAGTGTCATCTACTTTAATTGAGTATTGTCTGTTTAGCAGGTAATTTGCTATGAGGTGAATTAATCCGTCCGGAAAGTACATTTGTTTTAGTTTGTAAATCAGGCCCTGGTGCCAAACTTTATCAAACGCCTTTTTCAGGCCAAGGAGTAGCATGGCAACAAGTTGCTTGTTGATGATAGCAGTATGTATGGTTTCGGTTACTCTAAGCAGTTGGTGAGTCGTTGAGTGCTTTTCCCGGAAGCCAAACTGCTCGGGGCGAAGTAGGTTGTGGTCTTGGATATGGGTGTTTAGTCGGTTCAGTATTAATCTTTCGACGACCTTACTCAGGGCGCTGAGGAGGCTTATGGAACGGTTTGAGTCTGGCCGCGAGAGGTCCTGGCCGGGCTTAGGGATGGGGCAGATAACTGCCGTTTTCCAGAAGTCCGGGAAGTGATTGGGTTTGAGAATTGCGTTTGCTGAGTTTGTTAGGTCAAATAAGGTGTTTGGAGGTAAGTTTTTTAACATTTTGTTAGTAATGTTGTCCTGCCCGGGACAATTTCTGTCTTTGAGGGAGAGCAGGAATTTAACTAATTCCGAGGGCTCCGCCGGGGCGGTGGCCTGAGTGGGAGACTGTCTGAGGAAGGCCTGAACAGCCTCAGAGATCGTGCGGTCCCTGCTAAGGTCGGTGACCGCAGGATTTGAGAATTGGAGCCTATAAGTTGTGGCAAGAGCTTCAGCTTTATCTTGATTGGGGATCATATAATTATTATTGTGCCTGATGGGGGGCAGGGCAGTTTTCTTCCTCTGGAGTCTGGCGACAGCTCTCCAGATGGAGCCGTCTTTGTCTGTGAGACTTTCAAAATACTCTTTCCAGTATTCTTGATTGTGTAACCTGATAGTCTCTTTAACCTCTAAGGCAAGGCGTTTGTAATTACTTAGGTCTGCCGGGTTGGCGGTGCGTGAGAACTTTTTCCTTGCAGTATTCCTGCTGGTGATAAGTTTGCGAATGTGGAGAGGGAGACGGCCACGGCCGGTGTCTTCGGTGGCAGTAGTTGAGTGCCTGAAGGCATTAGTAATAGTCTGCGTGATATAGCCTCTTGTTCAATATCCGATGTAGAGTTGAGAGGGTTGTTTGAGAGAGGCCGGTCAAGTAAGGTTGAGCCCAGTTGGTTTCGTTTTTAAATCTCATGTTAACATTAATGTGTATGGGGATGTCGAATTGTATTGGTAGGTGATCCGACGTAAATTGATTAATTGTGTTGGTTGGGATGTAACAATTGGGGCTGTTGTACAGCAGGAGGTCTATGGTTGAGGCCCCTTGGGAATCACCGCGCGAATAGAAATGAGTTGGGGAGGTCGGAAAGGAAAGACGCATCCCGGTGTCAAAAATGAACTTTAGAAGCCCGGTTCCTCGCGGACAGTTTCTTAACCCATTCCACGCGAAGTGGTGGGCGTTGAAGTCCCCGGCTAATATCACTATGAGTGCTTTAAAATCACGCTTGGGGAACGGTTTGGCAGGGGGACGTGGATTGAAGCTATCAGAATATCCCCCTTGGGAGTGTGCACAAAGATAGAGGTGGCAGAGAGACTGCTAAAGGTGGATTCATATCTGCCGCGCCGCATCGCAACCATGCCATACTGTTTCGCCGTTTTGGACCGTTGGCTGTCCTTGCGGCGAGCTTGCCTTGCCGCAAGTAAATACACCAATGCTCTTCTGTAATTGGCTGTAGCTGTAAAAGCTCTTCTGTAACTGGCTGTAGCTTTGCGGTCGCTGCGGAATATCTGTTCTCGCCAGATAATGCGCAAACCCTCGGCGCTCGCCGCGCGGGCGCCGTGTTGCTCCGCCACGTGACGTCATTGCGGCGTCTTAGCGGTGTGGTACGGCCAGTATGAATCCGGCTTAAGGGTGATGTTAGCGCTCCTGTGAGCAATGCCGGATTTGATATATATGGCGATACCCCCATGAATGTAGGAGGCACCAGAGCTGATCCCATCAGTGCGATGGAGAGTGTAATTTGGTATGTTATATGTGAGTCGTTTGGAGAACTTAGTCTCCTGGATTAAAATAATGTCAAAATCCCCGTGGGATAGGAAATTTCTTAGGTCGTTTATTTTGCCGTGGAGCCCTTGGGCATTCCACGACAGGAAGTTTTGTTGATTACTCATCATAGCCTGAAGACTACCATAGCCTGAAGACTAGCTGCTGAGGCCAAAGAACTTACCCCTCATTTTCTTGTAATTTTTTGCCGGAAGGCTGTTGCTGTGGATTTTTTTTTGTGTGTGTATTCGTTCGTAGAGCGTAAGTCTATTTTTTTAGCATTTTAATAATCAATATTTTATTTAAATAAGTGTTGTATTTGTATATTATTTTCTTTTAAAAAAGTCTATATTGTTACAAAAAGCTCTTTTCTTCCACAGAAAGGAGCTTATAGAATGAAACATGTTAGCACACCACATAAAAAAAGATTTTTGTCCTTGAAATTTACTTTCTCCCCCCCCCCCTCCTTCTAATAACACAAACGATACATATTTTAATTTAATTTTTTTTTTCTACCGGAAAGGGAATGATTATAAAAGTTCAGCATTATGAAATAAAATATTTACATGAAATAAGTACTTTTATCATAATGAACATGGTATTATTAATAATTAATCCCGTAGTTAGTTCTCTAGGGAAACAATTAACCATTAAAAATAATGATGATTATCATTATTATATAAATGGCTTTACACCACTGGGACTAATTTTGTTGAAAATACTTAGTTAAATGAACAAAATAATATGTCGGTGTTTAGGAAAAGTCTGATTAAATTAAAAATAAGATATTTTCATGAAATTAACCGTATTATTTGTTGAATTAACCGATGTTTTAATTTTTTAAAGAGTATAATGTTGTTTACATAACTTACAGCTAAATGGATTTAACATTTTAAAAAACATGCTTCATAAATTTAATGTTTTTTCCTTTTTAGCATGTATGATTGCTTATTTTTAATTCTTAGGTGCAGAAAAAAATATTTTTTTTCTAAGCCTCTAAAAATTTTTTGGAAAAAAATCATCCAAACTACTGATATGAACATCCTTTAGTTGAGCCTAATATTTTGTTTAAAATAAGTATTTAGTGTGGTAAACAACATTATACTATGAAAGAAACTAAAATACTGCTTGATTCAACAAATAATACGTTTAATTTTACTAAAGCCTTTCTATTTAATTTCATTAAAAGTTTTCTTAAATACTTTACAGTTTTAACTATGTATTTTCAACAAAATTGGTCCTCGTGGAGTAAAGTGATTTATATAATAATAATTATTATTATTATTACTTTAATGGGTTGATTATTGCCCTAGCGAACTAATTATGGAACTAATTACGTTATTTTGGAAATCAGAAGGTGCTGGGATGTTTTCTATATTTTGTCCTTACCCCGATACCACACCTAAAACGAAATGGTTTTGGTTAATAGTTGGGAAAAATCTGTACCGGTGCCGCAGTCGTTTGAGCCGACTGCGGTCCAAATCCCCCCCATACTTACTGTCCATTGCCTTGGCGGGCGAATCTAAAATTGTCGTTTTCTGCGCTGCATGACCGATGACGGACGGTTACTTCCCACACATCGGCACGCCAAGAGATCGCCAACAATTTCACCCCCTTTTCAAGAACGATCAGTGCGTGACCCTGCAGATCTAGACTCACGGAAAATATCACGAGGATGGCCCCCGTTCTAAAGTGGGGATGGCAAAAGCGGGAAGATAGCAACCCATAAATTACTCCAGCCAGTGTCATTCGGAGATGTCTAGCAAGGGTATAATAAGAGTTCCTTTATCAGCAGCAATAATTAAAACTTGTCTTTAGAAAAATATTTTAAAACGCTAGAAGCATCGCACTTACTATCGCTTATTTTGAAAAAAAAATTAATATTTTATTCTTTTTTTTTCACGATTTTAAAATACGCTAATTTTAATTTAAAATGCGTGCGCTCACTGACTCAGGAAGGAAGGAAAAAAAGAAAAGAAGGGAAATTTGAAAAAAGAAAATTGCGTTAACTATTTGCATATATTTACCTCAAAATTTACTTATTCGTTTTAGTTGTGGACGCAGGATCTTATTTTTGGCTGGGTATTCGGAGCACGTGACATGGCGCTTCCATTTTATAGGTGTCCTAGAAACTGCACAGATAGTATCAAAACACGTACTAAAATAATCTTTCACACATTATGAAGGTTTAATTTCTACCTGAAAATCAAAGTAAATTATCTGAATATTTTAATTGAATCCAACAAATTATTCGAAGAGTTTAGTTTCATAAATTGACATTTATTTTCCTATTTTATAAAGATAGTTGAAAGTTATGCATAAATGTATAAATTTAATAATATCATATCTGATGCTAATAACTAATAAATAGTTCGACAAAATCTTCTAAAGTTTTAGACATTCTAAAATTTAAACTTTTGGTCCGAGAAAAGAGAAAATTAGTTTTTTTTTTTTTTTTTCGGAAACATATATCGTAATTTAATGTGTTCTCTTGAGTATTTGTAGAGCCTGAAATATTTGTCCCATTAACCGTATATAGAACATTGTAAAAGTGTAAAAAAACAAAAAAAAAAAACCTGTTAAATTCTTTTTAAAAGCATTTTCTTAAATTCATGTTAAATATTTTTTGCAATTCCTCTAAAGAACCCTTGAGCAATGTGACAGAGGCGTTTAAAAGTTTAAAATAAGAAAATCTTCATGCACAGGTGATTTGTGAAACGTAAATTAATTTCATTTAAGTAATATTCCACAACAATTTTTTTTTTTCGGGTTTTCCCGCAAGTACCCTGCAGAGGGTGTTCACACATTTTTGTAACGATTTTGCAAAGATATATATAGAAATAAATATAAGAATTTAATTTTCTAATGTGTTCAGTCTGATAGCCCTTTCTTTGAACCATCATATTGCATCTTGATTTCAAAGATGAAAGTCCTTTTCTTAAAACATCAAGGCTGATATTGTTCCACTCCTCCATCACAATCTTCTAGTAATATAATCTTTTGTAGTAATATATGAATGTATCTTGTGTTTGCGTGATTATGGCAACGCTATACTAGGGCAATCTGCCAAGGATGGGAAGGTGCCTAGGTAGGAGAACTTTCTAAGGGGTTCTAAAGCGTATTCACGTTACATCTGGAAAAAAACCTACCAAAAAACCAGACTGTTAGATCGACAGCTGCTCGATGGGACCCGATCCCGGGACCTTCACTCTTCGGCAGTCTACCATTTTCAGTAACATAACTACTGTGCGATGGTAAGGCTATAAATATATCTTAAAGTAGAAATAAAATTCAACTCATCTTCGTTTAGAAATATATTTAATTTTATATTTCAATTCCATTCATTATCACTGAAAAATAACGTTCAATAAATACTTGTTACACATTTTTGCTTTCATGCCTTTTAAGATGCAATTTATTCCAGGAAAAACTCATGTATATGTAAAAAAAAAAAAAAAAAAAAAAAAAAGTTACTATTACATTTGTTTGTTCATCTTAAAATACACTGGAATAAAATAAGCTAGAAGTTTCTGTAGAAAATTTTACTTCATTGAAGTTTTAGACGTATTTCGTATTTTGTATGTATTAAGAAAATAAATGTATTTTGTATTTTTTCAATTTAGAAAGCATTTTGTATTTTGTAATTTTTTGTGTTTGAATAAATGTAATTTGTATTATGCATCGAAAATACATTTTTTTATGTATTTTGCCCAACTCTGCTTCTGTAGCTGCTTTCAAAGACCATTGCCGAGCAAGCAGTAATTATTTTTATTTCCAACGGAGGGGAGAGTATGAGGGAGCGTCCTCTAAGTGAAACTGTACTCCCCCTCTCTAAACAACGGGGGATGAGGGGGAGAAAAGCAATAAACTTTAGGTTTACCTTTGCCGATCTCTGGGAAGATAGGATGACGGTTGGGGGCGTGCTGCGTCGGCATGCGGGTGTCAGTCCAAAACTTATCCGATAGGGCTGTGTTTGCTGGGAGCCTTACATGAACAATGATCATCGATTTACACATGCTTGGGTTATGAGCATATGTAAATCGAAAATTAACACATACATCCCTTTTATGGAAGTAAAATAGGATCTTTTAATTAATTTCTTTTTTTTTCGGGGGGGGGGGGGGCACGTCGCCCCCCTCCCCGAGAAAAAAATCTTTAATGAATAAAAAAAAAAAAAAAATTCAATGCCTACAGTTTAAGTTGAATGACCACTTTAGCCGTTATTATGCGATGCACGAACAAAAATGTACACAGTTTGAAACCATTTTCGCAAAATCTGATCAAAAGTTTTTAACAATTCGATACGCCTATAGTTTAAGTTGAGTTACCACCTATCATGTCACCCAATTTCATTTCATTCACTTTTACCGTTATTATGTGATGCGTGAACAAACAAAAAAAAAAAAAAAAAAAAAAAAAAAAAAGCGTCACGGACAGAAAAACAACTATTTTTTGGCGATCATACTGAGCTCCTACATGCTTGAAACTGATAGAAATCGCAAAGTTTTGAATTTCAAGTAATGTACAGACAAGAATCTAATTTTATTTATATAAATATTACCGAAAATTTCTGAACGTAAAATTTATATTGTTGTGAATTCGGGAGTTCTTCCGTTTACGAATGGAACGAAAGCTTATGGGTGTCTGGAATGTTTGAGGAACTATTCCAGGCGTGAGGACAAAACTTAAATTTTTATTGCTACTACGAGATAGTTGAACAATCTGCATAGCTCAGCACAGAACCATTCACAAACAGTAATTCTCTAAATAACTGTCCATTTAATACCACAGTTTGAACAAAGCTCAAAATGTCAGCTAATATTTTACTTATTGATGCCCAACTTTGCCTACAGATAGATTACAGTTAGTTGTTATTCGAAAACTACAACTAAAAGTAATGGTTGTTAGTTAAAGGTTAAACTATTAGGTTGTAACGAAAGTTTCCCGCCACCGTAAACATCGTCAGAAAACAGTTCGCGTTGGCGTATTTGCTCATATTTTGTCAAATGATTTTTGGTATTTGAAAGAAAGAGACTTACTTTATAACACTGTGTTATGAAACCTGTAAAAAATATAGTTATCATTAAGTACAAGGTGTGTCAAATGAAACTATCACTCTAGAGGATGTGAACCATCCTTTACTTCCAGTTGTGTTGCAAAAAGTCAGCTACAGAATATCAGCGAATAATGAGTACAGCTTTAAATACTATTGTTGCATCACGTGACACTGTACAGGTTTGGTACCGAAAGATCAAAAAGAGTTATCTAAGGAGTTAGAAGTTAGTTTTTCAAGCAGATTTGGCGGAAAACTTTCGTTACAACCTGATAACTAGCTTCAACTAAATTAGTTTTAGTTTTTTGTTCAATTAAAACTAATTTAGTTGAGCCGATCTAGTTGAACCTTACAACTAAAACTAATAGTTGTTAGTTGACGGTTCAACTAACTTGGCTCAACTGAATAAGCTTTAGTTTTGTGTTCAACTAAAACTAATTTAGTTGAGCAGAGTTAGTTGAACTTTACAACTAAGAACTATTAGTTTAGTCGTCATCTATCCGTCAACAAACTAAATTAGTTTTAGTTGTTAGTTGTTAGTTGAATGTTAGTTTTTTTCACAACTCTGGTAGAAAAGAATAAAATACGGTATAAACAAAAATACATAAATAAATAAATAAAAATAAGCAACAAAGAACATACACAAAAAACAATAGAAAGCAGAACAAACAAAAGAACAAAACCAAAACTAACAAAAAAACCCACAAATAATAGTATAATTATTGATATTTTAAAAAAATTTATAAACACATACTAGACAACACTTTAAAAAAAATATTATATAAGAATAATTATAAGCATAAAGGAAAAATAGGGAAAAAAACTAAATAAAATAAAAATAAAAATAAATTAATATTGAAGAAAAAAGATAGAATAAAAAACAAAAGAAAACTAGCAACAGAAGAAAAGAAGGTTAAAAGGGGGGGGGGCAGAGGAAGAAAGTAAATAGAACCTTACAACAACAGCTTCCAAGCAGAATGAACAAAGGGAACGGAAGAACCATCGTTCACAAGGCATTCCAAGTCCTGGGTAATGGGAAAACCTTCCAAAAAATCACGATGGGACAAAGACTGAGGAGTGCACAAGATCTTATCATTAAAAAACTGAGAACGTTAATTAGAAATCCAGAAATTCTTCACCCACCTGCGCTATAAATTAATATACTAACACTAAAGCTGTAAGTATCATGCTTTCAGAAAAAACTCATAAGCACAAAAATCTCCTTCAAAAATGGGCCGAGAATGTTTAGGAAAATATTGCAAAATTCCGTATGTTTAGCATTTTTTCGAGTGTTTCACAAATCCTGTAGATTTATTGTCTATAACAGTTCACAGCACACGTTGCAAAGAGATATTCTAAATTTTTCCTAGTCTAAAAGCGTAATTAAATTAGTTAAAAAGCTGTTCAAAAGTTGCATGATTTCTAAAACGAACAGCGCAAATGTAATCAAATATAATCAATCTGCAGGGAATTTTTAATCCACAAAATGTTTCGTACAATAAAACGATGACATATGACTGAGCAAATTAGAAAACAAACAAGTAATTGAAAGTTACATTTTACAGATTAAAAAGAAATTGCTGAGTATTCAATTAAGCTTGAGACGTATTAAGATTTTCAGCGTTATACTTCAGTGAGAAATAAACGATTTGTGTCAATTTACAATTGATAAAAGGGCAACACCGATTATATTATTGCATTTATATTTACTTAATTGCGTATAGGTATTAGGTTTAGCTGGAAAAATTAAATTGGATGCAAAATTGATCATTCCTTTTACTGACATTTTATTAATTCTAGATTTTAAAGTTTCAAAATCCCAATGATGAACAAATGGGTGAATACCGCACAGTTGAAACTGTTGTTTAAAATTCAACAAAAGCTTGGTTAGCTCAATTTAATGAAAGGATGCTGTTGAATCAGAAGTACTTGGTTGAAAAAAGAGCAGAATCGAATTTTTGTAGAAAGAATAAAGCTTTAGCTTTTCCTTTTCCCATGTGCCTGAGATTATCTAATTAACGTTGTAGTTCGAAAAAAACCATGTGATTTTGGTACATAAATACAAATAAACTAATTATGTCATGCACTTCGAAATTTTTAGAATGCCTCTTTACAAGCTGTACAGCTACACAGCAATAACGGATAAACCCGTATCAGTTGCGAAACTTTCAGAAAAAAATTCTTAAAAATCGAAAATTTAGTAGGATGAGTCACTTTTCAAAAATTTTTGCTGCGCAATCCCATGTTAAGGAATATTTTTTCTGAAAGTTTTAGAAAAGGCACCGTTGTTTCATTTATTAGGGTGGGTAATACAGGTTATAAAGAATCATCCTGAATTTTTTTGAGTCCCTGGGACAATTAGTTTATTTTAATTTGAGTACCTAGACCTTGACGGAGATTTTGTTTCTTCGAACTACACTCTTAACAAAGACAAAAAATTTTTAAGCAAGGATCGCACTGCCTATTTATTAATCGTGCAGTCTGTTTTCTTTCTTTTTCTTTTTCTTTTTTCTTTTGGTAATTGAAATGAAAAATTGTCACAAATGTATTTATTATATATTATGCATGTACACTTAGAAGTTTTTAAGCATCGGTTACATGGCCAATTAATTGTGCAGTTTGTATTCTCTTTTTTTTTTTCTTGTCTTTTGGTAATTAAAATTAATAATTTGATTTGATTTGAGATTTTTGTTAATTGAGACCCTTAATCAGGAGGCTGTCGTCTCGATTGTTTCGAAGAGAAATTAATAATAGTTACAGATGGATTTATTATATATTTATAAATAGATATATATGTGTCTGAACGATTGTTACTATAAAGTAATGTATTTATTACTTATATATATGAAAATATCAGTGGCGTGGCTACTGGAGAGGGTTATAACCCCCTCCAGTATACATATGTTGTGTATTTTCTTCACGCATACACAACATATGTATACAGCACATTACGATACATGAATTGCAGTAGTCGTAACCACTCCCCCCCCCACAAAAAATAAAATTCTGCCTACGCCACTGGAATATATAAATAATTTTTTACTCCCTATGTACAATAACTTAATAATGACTTGAGGTCACAATTATTTTAACTAATATTGCAATGGCTACTAACTTTATTAAATAGCCAACAAAATTAATATAGCTATTTTGTTAACAAAATTAATAAAGTTAGTGGCCACTAACAAAATAGCTGTTTTTGTTTGCTCCTGTTAAAGTGCTTTAAATATTATACTCGCTACATTCCTGGCAGACTATTTTTAAATAAACCCCAATTATTGCACAAACTCCAAAAACTATTGCTCGAGAATTCTTGCGTAAACAAGATGGTTGCCTAACCTTGTTTGCGTTAACAAGGTTCAGCAGTATAGGCACCCTATGAAAAATACTGGTCCTAGGATACGCCCAAATATTTTCTATCTTATGATTAGTTGCATTAAACAATTTATTTACAATCAAACCGGTGCTGGAGACAGGTGAATGAGAGGGACTATTGCACATGATCCCGTGGACATCGAAAATCTGTGCTTAGTAAATTGAATAATTTCTAGTTTTATAAAACGAAAAATAAATAAATAAAAATAAACCAACTTTAGTAAAAAGTAAGTTTCCTTCTACCTCAAAATAAGTCTTACAGTCTTCCAAATAAAAGTAAAATCACACCGAGGTACTGAGCGAATTATGCTTTCATCTCAGATGTTGGAACTATCTTATCTTATTTATCTATCCTATCTTATCTTATTATTATCGTATATGTTCCTCTTATCTAACTAAAACATCAGTGGTTACGATTCCCCTTCCCTGATCGTCGTTGCTCCCCAACTTCCCAAACGCACACGTTGGGTCTCAGCTGTACCAAAGACCCAATTATGTTGATGCTCCATGAAAGACTTAATATATGCAATTACAGCAGTAGTTTAACCCTTTATAAGGCAGTGGTAAAATACTTACCACCTACGGTCTATTAAATACAGAAATCAATTGTCATGAGTGAATTTTCTGATTTTTGTTCAGTTATATTGGATGTATATTTTTTCCATACGTCTAGATTCTAAATAATATCTGGCTTACGAACTTTTCTTTCATTCGCAATTTTAAAAAAAGCTCGAATAATGACTCGAAAATTGAGTATAAGAATCGTCGCTTTTAATTATATATTTTTGCGTTTAATTCCGTGTACAAGCAGCAGGTAGTTTTCCGACTTTGATTTTGTGTATAATTAATGTATTCTCCTGCAAAATTTCTATGTTTGCTTAATACTTGTTTCTCCAGTTTTCACGTAGGATATTACAGTAGAGGGAAAATATATGAATTAATTCTAAAAAATGGGCCAGAAAAATTCCAAGTAATTTCGACTCTCTGCACATACCCTCGCCTTATAAAGGGTTAAATAATTCTGGCGTCAAGTTCTCTATTATGGTAATATTCTGAATTCCTTAGCCCTGATAGACGTTGCTTCCCGATTGCCCAAATGCAACGATTGACACAGAAGGGGAAGGGTACACTAACTTTAAGAGATTCGTTAGAGACGTACGTTGAAAAACGTAACCATTATTTTAAAAATGAAAAAAAAAATGCATGAACTTTTTTAGGAAATGGTTTGTAATCTGATTTATTTCTTTTTATTTATTGACATCCTTTTTAATAAAGTTAGTGGCCATTGCAATATTAGTTAAAATAATTGTGACCTCAAGTCATTATTAAGTTATTGTGCATAGTAAGTAAAAAATTATTTATATATTCCAGTGGCGTAGGCAGAAATTTTTCTGTGTGTGTGTGTGTGGGGGGGGGAAATAGTTACGACTACTGCAATTCAAGTATCGTAATGTGCTGTATACATATATTGTGTATGCGTGAAGAAAATGCATTTTGTATGACAAAAAATTCCTCATGGGGGGAGGGATTATAAGGGGTCCCCAGTAGCCACGCCACTGATATTTTCATATATATAAGTAATAAATACATTACTTTATAGTTACAATCGTTCAGACACATATATATATATATATATATGTATTTATAAATATATAATAAATCCATCTGTAACTATTATTGATTTCTCTTCGGAACAATCGAGGCAATAGCCTCCTGATTAAGGGTCTCCCTTAACAAAAATCTCAAATCAAATCAAATTATTAATTTTAATTACCAAAAGACAAAAAAAAAAAAGAGAGATAACAAACTGCACAATTAATTGGCCATGTAACCGATGCTTAAAAACTTCTAAGTGTACATACATAATATATAATAAATGCATCTGTGACAATTTTTCATTTCAATTACCAAAAGAAAAAAAAACGAAAACAGGCCGCACGATTAATAAATATGGTTACTTCCCACACATCGGCACGCCAAGAGATCGCCAACAATTTCACCCCCTTTTCAAGAACGATCAGTGCGTGACCCTGCAGATCTAGACTCACGGAAAATATCACGAGGATGGCCCCCGTTCTAAAGTGGGGATGGCAAAAGCGGGAAGATAGCAACCCATAAATTACTCCAGCCAGTGTCATTCGGAGATGTCTAGCAAGGGTATAATAAGAGTTCCTTTATCAGCAGCAATAATTAAAACTTGTCTTTAGAAAAATATTTTAAAACGCTAGAAGCATCGCACTTACTATCGCTTATTTTGAAAAAAAAAATTAATATTTTATTCTTTTTTTTTCACGATTTTAAAATACGCTAATTTTAATTTAAAATGCGTGCGCTCACTGTCTCAGGAAGGAAGGAAAAAAAGAAAAGAAGGGAAATTTGAAGGAAGAAAATTGCGTTAACTATTTACATATATTTACCTCAAAATTTACTTATTCGTTTTAGTTGTGGACGCAGGATCTTATTTTAGGCTGTGTATTCGGAGCACATTGACATGGCGCTTCCATTTTATAGTTGTCCTAGAAACTGCACAGATAGTATCAAAACACGTACTAAAATAATCTTTCACACATTATGAAGGTTTAATTTCTACCTGAAAATCAAAGTAAATTATCTGAATATTTTAATTGAATCCAACAAATTATTCGAAGAGTTTAGTTTCATAAATTGACATTTATTTTCCTATTTTATAAAGATAGTTGCAAGTTATGCATAAATGTATAAATTTAATAATATCTGATGCTAATAACTAATAAGTAGTTCGACAAAATCCTCTAAAGTTTTAGACATTCTAAAATTTAAACTTTTGGTCCGAGAAAAGAGAAAATTAGATTTTTTTTTTTTCGGAAACATATATCGTAATTTAATGTGTTCTCTTGTAGAGCTGTTGTAGAGCCTGAAATATTTGACCCATTAACCGTATATAGAACATTGTAAAAGAGGTAAAAAAAAAAAAACTGTTAAATTCTTTTTAAAAGCATTTTCTTAAATTCATGTTAAATATTATTTGCAATTCCTCTAAAGAACTCTTGAGCAACGTGACAGAGGCGTTTAAAAGTTTAATGTTAAGAAAATCTTCATGCACGGGTGATTTGTGAAACGTAAATTAATTTCATTTAAGTAATATTCCACAACAATTTTTTTTTCGGGTTTTCCCGCAAGTACCCTACAGAGGGTGTTCACACATTTTTGTAACGATTTTGCAAAGATATATATATAGAAATAAATATAAGAATTTTATTTTCTAATGTGTTCAGTCTGATAGCCCTTTCTTTGAACCATCATATTGCATCTTGATTTCAAAGATGAAAGTCCTTTTCTTAAAACATCAAGGATGATATTGTTCCACTCCTCCATCACAATCTTCTAGTAATATAATCTTTTGTAGTAATATATGAATGTATCTTGTGTTTGCGTGATTATGGCAACGCTATACAAGGGCAATCTGCCAAGGATGGGAAGGTGCCTAGGTAGGAGAACTTTCTAAGGGGTTCTAAAGCGTATTCACGTTACATCTGGAAAAAACCTACCAAAAAACCAGACTGTTAGATGGACAGCTGCTCGATGGGACCCGAACCCGGGACCTTCACTCTTCGGCTGTCTACCATTTTCAGTGACATAACTACTGTGCGATGGTAAGGCTATAAATATCTTAAAGTAGAAATAAAATTCAACTCATCTTCGTTTAGAAATATATTTAATTTTATATTTCAATTCCATTCATTATCACTGAAAAATAACGTTCAATAAATACTTGTCACACATTTTTACTTTCATGCCTTTTAAGATGCAATTTATTTCAGGAAAAACTCATGTATATGGTAAAAAAAAAAAAAAAAAAAAAAAAAAAAAAAAAAAAAAAAGTTACTATTACATTTGTTTGTTCATCTTAAAATACACTGGAATAAAAAAAACTAGAAGTTTCTGTAGAAAATTTTACTTAATTGAAGTTTTAGACGTATTTCGTATGTATTAAGAAAATAAATGTATTTTGTATTTTTTCAATTTAGAAAGCATTTTGTATTTTGTAATTTTTTGTGTTTGAATAAATGTTATTTGTATTTTGCATCGAAAATACATTTTTTTATGTATTTTTCCCAACTCTGCTTCTGTAGCTGCTTTCAAAGACCATTGCCGAGCAAGCAGTAATTATTTTTATTTCCAACGGAGGGGAGAGTATGAGGGAGCGTCCTCTAAGTGAAACTGTACTCCCCCTCTCTAAACAACGTGGGACGAGGGGGAGAAAAGCAATAAACTTTAGGTTTACCATTGCCGATCTCTGGGAAGATAGGAATAAATATAGGCAGTGCGATCCTTGCTTAAAAACGTCCAAGTACTTATCCCCACGAACCCATCTTCTAATGCATTTCTCCCTGCGCGGGCGCGTGCTTTCCCCCTATCAAACTGGGGGGTAGAAAAGTCTCAAGTTTTTCTATTAGGATTCCATCTGCCCCTCTCCGCACGTGACCGAAAGCCTTCAAAAGAACAGGTTTCTACAGTAGTATTGCCACTTCCAGGAAAGCTCAAACCCATTTCAAGTAGCTTAGCATCACATCAGCACTAGCGTTGACAAAATTCACTTAAGCTCTTGCTTCCCCTAAGCAAGTAGGGAAGTTCCATCTTTTTATTTCGAAGAGGCGAGCTGCCCAAACCATTCTGCAAACTATAGCGATCAAAACAGTACACGTTTCGTTCTCATATCGTCAGAAATGGACCGTGAACATCAAGAAAAACAGAGTCTTCACGACTCTTTCAAGACTTTGCAAGACTACCTCAGAGTGTGGATTGAAAATCCGCGGGAGTTGTATTTTTGGATCGCGGTATTCTCGGCCCTCGAACTTAACCGCACGTACGTCTGCGAGCGGTTCGAAGAGAAGACCCGGCGTCTCCTGGACTTGCTGCTGTCGTGCGCATGTCCGTGCCCGGACGCTGTTTTCAAGATCATCAGACTACACTGTCGAGGGTCGATGTTTGATGGAGAGACAAGGTACATGAGGAGTAAAATCGACAAAGGGAAAATGATATCCATTGCACTCCGGAGATTCGACAAGCAGTTGCTGCAAGTCCTTACCAGTTACGGCTTGGAGCTGCGTCTACCGATGTTGAGTAAAGTGGATTCCATAGAATTATGGTATGTAAGCAATGTTCACATTTCTTTTCAGGAAAAGTTGGATTCAAATACGTCAATTTAATCTCATCAGTTTGTGCACCCTTGATGCTAAAACGCAGTGTCAGAGAGCGTTACGAAGTCGCTAAAATTTGTTTTTAATTATGCTATGCCTTGAATTAATTCATGGAACACTTGTCCATCCTGCTTGAAAGTTTTAGGGTTTACATTTTTTTTTTGGGGGGGGGGACAAGGATTTATTTAAGGGGGGGGGGTACTGGACCACCACCCCGAATTTGCTACTAAAATGATATACTCTTTCTGTGAAAAATTCTGCCTTTTCTACCGTTTGGACCTCCTCCGAAATTTTTGGACTCCCTCCAAAATGTTTTTCTTGGTAAGTGCCTGAGGGGGAGGGGATTGATATACATATTTGGTACATTTATTTATATATTCCTGAACCCATGAGTGTGTTTGATCGTTCAAGTCGAAATCTTTCTTTGTTTCTTAAGAAGTTTGCTTTACTCTTTTTTTTTTCTTGTGTTGTAACTGTCAGTTTTTTTTTTTTTTTCTAATGGGCAGGCACTGGCCACAAGCCTTTGCCATCAACGGCCCTAGTTACTGTCCATTTTATTATGGGAGCACCCAGTGGGCGGACAGCACTACCCCCTATGAAGGGACGGACAAGTTAACATCCATGCCCAAGCCGGGATTCGAACCCGGACCCACGGCGTGATAGAATGGTTCTCTAGCCACCTGGGCGGCGTAACTGTCAAAGTTCTATGAGATGAAACTATTTCATAATTTAATATTCCAATACCTTTTGACACGTTTCCCCTAACGTTTTTTCTAAAAAATTTCTTCTTTTTCTAATCCTTTGGTTCTGATAAGAAAAAGTTTAAGCTTTCACAAGGCACTTTACAACATGTGGCTTCGATTTGGCTTAAACAGTCACAAAAAAAAAAAAAAAAAAAAAATTCTTCAGATATTTATTTATTGATTTCCAAAAATTGTATTTCTCTTTTACTCTCCCCCATTGTTCTAGCGGATTTAGGTTGTTTGAGGAGGTAGACACTTTCCCCTGGTGTGGAAGCCAGATGTACCGACAGCTGAAACGGAATGACGGTCGCATGACCAGCCACAATCAGAGGGGTTTCGCGAGAATACGCTACATCGTCCGACTTCTGCAAGCGACCACGCTGAAGAAATACGGCGAAGAAACCAAAGCGGAGACCTACGCTTCCATGCTGCAGACGTATTTGGACACGCTCCCTGACCCTCTGGTGTCTTCCGAAGAGATCCGGGAGTTCCTCCTCCTCAAGTTTCATGATCAACCGGATATCGTCGATCGGACGGTCCAAGCGGTTGTCGACCTGTTCGGCCACCAACAGACCTACGAACCGAGGCGCCTGTCACACTTGTGTAGGTGCAGGGTTAGAAACACCATCGTTCAAAAGTACTCCGTTACTTTGCCTGCCGCGGTAGGAAGTCTGAACCTTCCAAGTGCCATCAAAGACTTCATTCTAATGGATCCGGGTTGGAGCTCCAGGCAAAAGCAGTGAAGGCCCAGAATGCTACGAATCTTCATTCAAAGTAGCTGTTTGTTTTCTTGCATCAGACATTTTGCTTGTTGTATAAACTGGAACTTCAGATGAAAGTGTGTATGCCTTTTGAGTGCAATAAATTTTTGATAAAATGTTCTGTAGAGCTTGGCTTTTTCTTCATTTCGCATTTATTTGCGAGAATTGCTTTCTGATACGACTTTTTTATGCAACATCTTTTTACCTGAAAACATGGTTTTTACTATTTATACACAGTCTGGCGCAGTTTGTCCTTTCTGCACCTTGTGCCATTAAACACCAACAAACCAACCTTATGAGACTTTTTAAGCGAAACAAACAGAGAAAACACGAATTCGTACCAGTGGTGTAGTTCTAAGGAAAAAAGTGTGTGCGTGTGTGTGTGTGGGGGGGGGGCGCTGATTGTTGAGGAGTTAAACTTAAAGGTATTCAGTTAGTTAATTGTGATTGCTGTTTAAAAAAAAACTAACCAAATTATTAATTTTAATTATTTATTAATATTTTGGAGTAGTTATGTTTTGATTGTAAAGACATGTAAATCTGATCAACAGTGCCTTAACCCCTTAACGGTTGTATTATTAAAAAAAGGTAGTAAAAGTAACTATTTTTTAAACCAAAAAATACTGTAAAAATAAGCGTATGTACAATATAGGCATTCATTTTAAGGTTTTGGATATTTTGACACAAAAAAAAATCCATGCATAAGAATTTGAATTTAATTTTTCTGACGCATAACTTTTGAACTCTCCAGCCCGAAAATATCACGGGAGCGACAAGGAAGGGGTTAAAAAGAAAGTATCTACTACCGCCAACAATCCTATCTCAATATGAATGGTTTTTTTTTTTTTTTTTGACTAGACCCCTTTACTAACATATAACATGACATATGCGTTCTTTCTAATCGAAAGAGATTTTATTGCAGTCTAGAATTTATGTTACTTTTCAGACTGCAATAAAATCTCTTTCGGCTAAATTAACTCAAATCTGATTCGCGCAATCCTTGCGAATAGTTCTCATGATTCACACAGGAAAATTCCATTTAAAAATACCTAATACTTTCTGAGAAAAACGATTAGGCGTAAAGGCACTTTTTTCCATAGCAGCATTGGGACTTGAATCTCTGCAAGTCGACTACAGAGGCCTCTTAACGAGAGGGGGATTGTAGTCTACCCCACTTCCTATGGATATCCACGATTAAATGTACCCACACAAATACATGCATTACACACAATGCAAAAAAGAAAAAAAAATACTAGACTATGAATCTGTAAGTTTTAAATTTCATATAAATCAACAATTATTATAAATAGTTCACTGGATAAAATAAAAAATAGAGCATTAAATATTTGTTTTTTAGGAGATGTCTTACAGAATCATTTACGATTCAGTGGCTAAAGGTGCAATTATCTATTTATTTTTTCTAATTATTTAAGAGTGTAATATGGTTTTTCAACACTGCGTGGTTTTATTATCTTTTTTTAAAGTTTATAAAATAATGTAACTTAAAGGCAGACTTTCAAATTATATGCAACGAGCATTAAAATTTATTGCCGCTTTGTTTCGGCTTTTAAGAAATTATACTAAGATTTTGCTGAAAAAATCATAGAAAGAAAACAAAATTATCCTCTTCTATGATAAACTACTCATCTGGTCAAAAATATTTCTTTCTTCGTGGGAAAAGAGAGAGAGAGAGATTTATTTTATATTCAATTTGTAGATTTTTTGTCCGTGGGGGGGGGGGAATCTTTTAAGATTTCAACTACCTACTACCTACTACGACTTATCTGAAAGTGTTTGGTTTTACAGCTCTCTAATTTTCAAGAAATAGAGATCCACACATGTCACAGATAATATTCAAGTTTTGGTGATCTATTGAAGATCACCAAATCATTAGATCAAATAAAGGACTCGCATAGTGACTTCAAATTTACTAGATCAGCGTGAAATTTATACAGTGTATTTTCCTCCCCCATCCCCAACCAGGGGCGTAGCCAGAAATTTTTCATGGGGGGGGGTTACGACTACTGCAACTCACATATATGCGTACATGTGTGTGATAACGGAGTGAAGAATATACATTTTGCATGACAAAAAAATTCCTCATGGATGGGTGTGTGTGTGTGTGTGTGTGGGGGGGGGGTTATAACCCACCTAACCCCCCCCTTGGCTACGCCCCTGCCCCCAACTTTATCTTTCTTAATCTAGCCATTAATATTCGGTCAATATCCCTTTAGATTAAAAAAGTATGGTAAATTCACTTTAAGATTAAGGAAGTCTTAGATTTTCAAGAAAGATAAAGCTAAAGTCAGTTTTGCAGATATTCCAAAATTACTTTTTGTTTGTTTTCGTAATTGTTCACTCCGTGTGCATAATGAAAGTTTGGCCTTTTCTTTATTATTTAGTTTTATTTATTTTTTCTGGTGGACACTTCTCCTCTCCCAAATGTACTCACATAGGAAGAAACCTTTTTTGTTTTGTGTTCTTTGACTTCTATTGATCTATCCATGATACTGTACCCTTGGGGAAATTCATTAGTACGTGCAAGGCAGCAGGTTTCCTAAAAAAAAACGAACCAACCCTTCTTAGCTCTGGGAACCGCCGATTGAGACCCATAAATAGGTCCCATTTCTTGTCTATTTTCAATGTTGAACTTAAGAGCTGTCGACTGAGGTGCAACGAAACAGAACTCGATATTGGCGATAGGCCCACTGAGTATGCTCTATTGTTGATGGAAGAACCGAAAATTGATATGCAAATGCGGAACTGTTTGGTCACTTTCGCTGGAGACTTTGTAAAGACAGTTGCTGAGAGATTTTTTGTTGTTGTTGTTGTTGTAAAGGTGTCTATTTTGGAGGAGTTGGCAGTTAAGGCAAATATTGCAAAATTCCGTATGTTTGGACATTTTCCCTGGGTGCTTTGTGTCTCCTATAGATCCAATGTTTGTAACAGTCACCAGTGGCGCACACAGGATTCTCTCTTGGTGGTGGGCCAGCTCATAAAGTTGTGACACCAACCAACCATCCGAAAAAATGCGGAATTATGGATAAAAAAAATTTCTTGTGACCATGACCACCTTATGTAAATATACCCCGCACTTATTTATATTTATACACGTCAACCTGTTTTTCAATAATATTTTTATTTTTTTAACTTAACTGCTAAAAACAAGATTTTTATAAAATCTTTTAACGTATTAAAATATCAAGAACATGATGACTTTATGATGCAAAGTTGATAGCTCTTTTGGGAGGGGTCCAAATCCCCTGGACCCCTCCCTTGTGGGTTCCACTGACAGTCACACAGTAAAACTAGAAAACCGACATTCTAAAATTTTCCCGAGTCTCTAGCGCAATTAAAATTTTTTCAAAAGGTGTTCAAAAGTTTTAATATTTCCAAAAGGAACAGCCTTTTAAAACTACCCTACCAGCAATTTTGCTCGGGTTATCACCGGCCAAGTAGCCAGCCGATGATGGCCCGATCAAAATTGCTAGTAGGGTAGAGATATTGAAAAGGTTCAGTCCCACTTCCCCGTCATTTGCGCTCTCAACTGAGAGACGGAAGGTGCCTGGTTCAAACCCAGGTTGCGTCCGTCGACCTAGCTGTTAGGAGTTTTCCGTGGTTTTCTCCGAAACTTAGAGTAAATACGGATTAGGACACTTCAGAAAGTCCACCACGCAGAGCAACCCTCCCCTCGGCTTAGATCCCTCGCGTAGATAATTGGCCGTAATAGTACCACATTCCCCCCTCTCCCTGTCTCCTCTACTCAACTGTGCTTGAAATGTGAGAATCGAAAAACTTACTTCTATGGAGACATGAGACAGCTACCATCAGAGCAGACAAGACTATCAACTTCATTTCAGTTGTAGAAGCTTGAAACCGTGAAGGCATGCCGCATTGCATTTATAGTATTAATTCTGCACACTCACTACATTTTCCAATGATATCAGCAGTTTTATGACACAGATTGTCAGGGTCGATATATCATCTTGGATAATTTACAAGGCTAAAGTGTTGCTTGCGGAAAAAATACCATGTAGTTGTCGTATTTTCAATAAAGGAATTTCGTTTGAAAACTACAACATTCAAAATAATTGCATGCACTGGAGTGATATTTTGATGGTTACCGAGTATTTCCAAATAAAAGAGATTCCTCTCTTTACAATAACTTTACTGCCTCACAAAACTCATAAAATCGTGTATATTTTCGAAAATCACAATACAACGCAAGAATTCCTTTAAAAAATCCGTGTATATTAAAACTATTTTTATTTTGTTGAGGCCACGGATAATGATCAGAGGATATAAATTATTTGTGGGACTAAAGCTCTCAAAACGTCAACCTTTTGTCTGTTAAAAATAAAACGCGAGTGCGCATGTGCAGCTTTGTGTAGTTTGAAGGATCTGTTCCCGTACTTGAAAAGGAAGTAAAGACTAAAATAGCTATACAAAATCTTTGGAATCGGAGTTTTAAACACTAGTAACAAGTTTTAAGTACTACCTGTTTCGCATTTATTATTTATTTTTCTAAGAACTCTTCAAAGTACTTCAATTTTCGTTTGCTGGTTTAATTTAATAATTTAAGTGACAATAGTAGATTCAGTAGCTATGGGTAACTGTAATTTTGAAAGAAGAAGATAAAATTAGTTACCCTTTTTATCTGAAGACACATGAAATTAACTGAATGTAGCTTTTAGTTATACTAATAACAAACAAGTTACCATAAACAGTTTTATAAACAAATAGAAGCGACATTCAAATAAAAATAAAAATAATAAATAGTAGGCTAATGCTAGGCTATTAGTTAATTATTAAAATTTTTACGGTAATCTATCTTATAGGACAGACCTTATGTTAGTGAGATTTGAACAACCCCACCCCCACCCCTCTGGTTTCTTTTCTTTTTTTCTTTCTCTTGGTATGAAGTAAAAGGAAGTATGGAGATAGCGAAAAAATTTCGACATCAAGATTTTGATGGAAAAATCGATTTTGACTACCTCTAATTTCACTCTGAGAGGTTTTTGTCGGCACGTCTCAACGTACGCATGTATGCATGTTCGTATAAATACATGGACAATGGATCTTGACCAACCGCAAATCCATTTTGACTAAATTTTTTCCTGACGTCTGTACGTACGTTCGTAACTCGCATATCTCAAAAACTATTGGTCGTACAATGCTGAAATTTTATATTTAGGATTCTTGCAACACCCACACCTGCACTGTAGTTGTGCACCTCATATTTGGTTTCATTCTACTGGAAAGTTTATTTACAGGGCCACTCAAAAGAATTTCAATACATTAAAGTCTATGAATATCTCTAATATATTATGTCTATAGTCAGTCATTGTTTGGACCATGTTCAAAATCTCGACATCTGTTACCGACCTTGGCAAATTTTACCGAAATATAGCCAATTTTGGCACCAAAAATAATTACATATTTGGCATAGCTCTAAAATTTTTAACTCTAGAATGCTGAAATTTTATATTTAGAACTACCGTAACATGTAATTGTTCATTTATCTTTTACTATATACAATCAACTGGGTAAATTTATTTACAGGGTCACCCAAAAGGTTTTCAATGCATTAAGGTTATGGATACCCTCAATTCCTTAAATATGTGTGGTCAATACCTATTTCGGCTGTGTCCAAATTCTCGCAAACTATCACAGCTTGGCGGTTTTTGGCGAAATATCACCAAACTAAGTGCCAAAAGGAAGTTTTTAAAACTGAACTGAGCTTGGCGATATCTCATATATTTTGAAATTGCTAAACCTTAGAAGTAAGTTTAGATGGAGTGCGCCGAAAATATTTATGATTTATTGTACATAACATAAAAGGAAGTCATGCGGTGTCCACATCAGATTTTTTTTTTTAATGAGAAAAAAGGTAAGAGTGCAGTGATTACTCAAAAATAAATAAATAAATAAAATAATGATCTCCGATCTCGTGTAATGTTTTCATTACAAACAGCGGAAACTTAAAATTAAATTATTTTCGAAATGCCATAAATGCATAAAATAAAGTAAACTCGAAGAGAGAGAGCGGAAGGTTAAATATAGATTTCCCTTTTTTTTGTCCATTCAGGTAAAAGGGGCATATTTAACCCTTTAAGATTAAATATGTTTCTGCTTTCCACTATCACCACAATCGCGTGTTTGTCAGCGGAAGAACATGCTTTTAACCCTTTAACGCGCAGTATTCCCGCACTGGGAACACCCAACTCTGACGTTTTGACTGTTGCCAGTCACGAAGAATAGATTTGATTTCTATAAAAATAGTTGCGGGTGACATAGCTCCACGAGAATCCTTTACTTTTTAAAGCACGTCATTTCCCGTAAAAAAATGGTTACGATTATTTTTAACAGCACTGACATCTGCCGAAAAATGGAAGAATGCGAGAACAGCTGGATAGATTGCCCAATGCTGAAAAAAGGGCGGCACAGCCAGCTGTCGTCAAAAAAAGGGTCTCTAGATCTGTGGCACGCGATGAACGTTTCGATCGTCCGCCATCTTTCTGGTAGTTAAATCGAGCGATGGCAACGGCTGCCCTTTTTTCAGCATTGGGCAAGGGTTGCGCCTCAAAGGGTTAAAGAATTGATCAAAGTCAGAACTTACTATTTTGACGATGATCGCACACAGCAACTGCCATTAAAGTTGCCACAACGGCAGAGAGAACAACGAACTTCATTTTCAGCTTGACGTATTGTAAGAACAAACTTTGGTAGCGTGCGTCGCGTCGAATTTTATATTTAAAGAAAGCGTGCTTGCTTGCCCATTTGCGACGTTTCACGAACGTTGCAAGCTGTTATAATACGCAGTGAAAATATAATGATCCCTTCTGAATTTGACAAGAACTACCTTGAGTATGAGGAAACTGATCGTGCTATTATTATTCTATTCTGGGACCAATAAGCAAATACACCTGTTTAACGTATAATTTATACGTATTACGCAACTCCAGTGGCGGATGAATGCAAGTTTGTCGAGGGGGGGGGGGGCGGTTTGTTCGTCGGTGGGGGCGGTTAGTTAGAAGATTGACATATGCATCCATTTTATGGAAGTAAAATAGGATCTTTTAGATTAATTTTTTTCCTCGGGGAGGCGACCCCCCCCCTTTAATCCGCCCTTGCGCAACTCTCTGGCAATTCTCGCTTACATTGAATTAAGCCACGGTGTTTCGGGACTGAGACATACTCCCTACCAAATTATTTTTAAAAAAATTAACTTATTTTGTATAATAAATTGAATACTTCAAAAGGGAAAATGCTTACTTTTTGATGACTATTTATTTTTTTATCGCTTATATCAGCGGTTCTCAACCTTTTAACGTCGCGCCCTCCAACAAAGGCTAACTTACGGTGGCTCCCCCCCCCCCCTCACATTTTTCAGCATACATTCAGTTTTTTAATCTTTAACAATGAACATTTAATCGAATTTTCTACAAAATAATGTTATCAGTAATGTTTGAATAAACATTTTAAGCAGAAATGGATATATTTTTGAATAAAAATGAAAATAAATAAGATGATTTTTTAAAAACATGCATCAATACTTGCTCTTGTGTTTTTCTCGCGCCCCACAGGTTGGGAAACGCTGGTGACATTAAATGCCACAGTTTGATTTGAAGTCAGGCGTTACATTATTCATTAAAACGCATGCTCCAATAATAATAGGATGCTTGGGCTGGCACGGGCAGGACTCGGATCGCAGGCAAATCACCGAGGGTCCTACGTAATGTAGTTGCGATTGTGGTTGTACTAAAGAAGAGCTGCGAACGTTACTGACTATTTTTCAACGGGACTAATTCATTAAAATTATAATTTTTGCTTTCTACATACTTTTGTCAAAAATGCATAATTTTCAGATAATTATAGATTTTAAGCTCGATGTGCAACTCCTACAAATTGTCACAGTCCTTTCAGATTTTGCATACGTCTTTGTACAAAGACTTACATACGTCTTTGTACTTTTTTGTACTTAAGAAGAAAAATTTCTGAATAAATGGCAGGATCCACCGGAAGGAGATAATAATATACAACTTATCCATTAAATAATAATATACAACTTCTAAAACCTCGGGAGCCTAATAATTCGGAAAAGAATTTTTTTGATCGATTTTTAAAAAAAAGTCATATTTTTTCAAAAATTTCTCAATTTCAAGCTCAATGCGCAACTCCAAGACGTTGTCGTAGAACATTTAAATTTTACAGATGCCTTATTTATACCAATTTACAACTTTTGACAACTCAGGAGATAAAGATTTGAAATTTTTTTTTTCGATCCACCCTAATGTTAACCCTTTAACGCGCAGTGTTCCCGCTCTGAGAACACCAAACTCTGACGTTTTAACTGTTGCCAGTCACGTACAATAGATTTGATTTCTATAAAAATAGTTGCGGATGACATAGCTCCACGAGAATCCTTTACTTTCTAGCACGTCATTTCCCGTCAAAAAATGGTCACGATTATTTTAACAACACTGACATCTTCTGAAAAATGGAAGAATGCGAGAACAGATGGATAGATTGCCCAATGCTGAAAAAAGGGCAGCCGTTGCCATCGCTCGACTTAACTACCAGCAAGATGGCGGACGATCGAAACGTTCATCGCGTGCCACAGATCTAGAGACACTTTTTGACGACAGCTGGCTGTGCGCGCACAGCCAGCTGTCGTCAAAAAGTGTCTCTAGATCTGTGGCACGCGATGAACGTTTCGATCGTCCGCCATCTTGCTGGTAGTTAAGTCGAGCGATGGCAACGCCTGCCCTTTTTTCAGCATTGGTAAAGGGTTGCGCCTCAGAGGGTTAAACCATGGCTGGATTTAGCAGGCCCTTACTCTCAGGAGAGTATAAGGGGGTATGTGACCAGAGCTCCTTCGAGACCAGTGAGGGATCCAAGGTTCTTAGTCCCAGATGCAAGAACAGGTTAAAGGGGAAGAGGGACGATCGCCCTTACCCAGAAAAAGAAATTAATATGAAAAATCCTATTTTGTACTTCCATAAAATGGATGTATATGTGAATCTTCCAGCTAGCCGCCCCACCCACAAAACTGCATTAATCCGTCACTGCCTGGATTCTGAAACAGTCATATTCAACGTTGTGGTCCAAAACTATCGTTGAAGACTGTTTATTCCAAATTGGAGGATACATCATTGTATGTCCGTGACTCAACAAATATAAAATGCAAATTTCATCAATTTTACTGGAAGCAGTTTTGGAATAGTGTGAGAAACATGCTTGTAACCTTAAATTTGGACACTGTAATATCAGTTCAAGATATTATCGATTTTACAAATCACAAAAAACAATAAAAGTTATAGCAGTATGTAAATTGCTTTTATAATTTTTGTAAACTAATAATTAATTTTCAAATAAGAAATAATCGAAATTTGATTCCAAGCGACCTGTCATATTGTGTAAGAAGTAGTTAAGAAGTGGCAGTGCAAAAAAAAAAGGAAATAGAACATGGGAGCTGTAACTCTTTGACGTCATTTTTAATTCATGAAAGTGCATTAGAAAGTTAAGTGCAAACAAGTTTTGACCAAGAAAAAAAAAAAAATACTGAGATTAGACTGTTTGGGCACGAAACATGGATCTAAACAGCAAGATATAAGTTAATTATGACTAAAATTCAGCTGAGAAAATCACATAAAAATATAACCGAATTTAAAATTGATTTCTTTATTTTCAATTTGCATTTGTAGGTTTAACAATCCCCATTCCGTTATCCCAGCATCCTCTGCTAACTAAATTCTGAACGTTTTGCCGATGTTTTGCCGACGGTTCATAGGGTTCATTCGCTGTTTGTCTAGCACTGACTGGGTGAGACGCAGCTGTCGTCCGACTCTCGTCTGATCAGCCCATCTTTGCAGAAACATTTAGAGATGCACGCAGCTGTACACATATCGGGCTTTCCTTCCTCACAAGTTTCTTCGCATGTTCCACATTCGTTGTATTGTTCATTTTCTGGACAAGCTGTAAAACAAGAAAAAAAGTCAGCGTGTTAAAAAAAAAACGCTCCTAAAATGATTGTATTATAGTCAATTATTATGACTCCATTCGACTTTCCGAACATTTAATCCGTACCAAGCGTTCAAATGAATTTGATTCAACTCAATCGGATGCTATATGTCCAGACGGTAGTGAATTTTGCGTGTGGCATAATGTATAAGAATTCTTTTTTGTAGCCCTGTAAAAAACTGTAAGCCCTGCGCACACCAAAATCCATACAATATGTAAGACAGGACCTATAATATGCGTACCTAATTTGAGCTCAATCAGAAGCGCCATGCACAAATTCTAGCATTCTTTTAAGAATTTGCACCGTAAGGTATAAGAATTTTTTTCGGAGCCCTGTACAAAAACTGTAAGCCCTACACAGACCAAAATCTATTCAGTTTTCTGTTGCGTGACGGTAGTCTCTAATATGCATATTCAATTTGAACTTATTCTATTGCACCATTTAGACACTAGCCCACTTTAAATGGTTTGCGTTCGTAGCCGTAATGTATAAGAATTACTTTTTGCAAGCCCTTGAACAAATTATCAGCTCTACACACAACAAAACCTACGCAGATCTTGTCACCTGACTGTGACTTTTAATATACATACTCTGTTAGCGCTTAATCGAATGCATTGTGTAGACATTAACCCATTTTCAGGAGTTTCCTTCCACAGGTCATAATGCTGAAGAATTATTTCTTGTACCCCTGTAGAAAAGGCATGAGTCCTACACACACCATAATCAATAGTGGTGGCCTATAATATGCGTACCAAATTTGAGCTCTATCGGAAGCATGGTTTAGGAGCTATCGTGTTCACACACACACACACATTATCGTAAAAATAGCGTAAATGAAATCAGAAAACTTCAAAACGTATAAATACGTCAAAGTCGAAATTTTCATGATTATAATACTGTTCGTACATGATACATATTCATAAGAAGTAACTTCCAATAAAAATAGTTACCGTAATATACCATTAATCCGCCCCCCTCCCCCAGACGCAAGAAAAAGTCGTAAGAAAAAAAAAAAAAAAAAACGGAGGGGGAGGCTTGGGAAAGAATTTTAATGTCCTGCATAGGGACACCCAGTGGGCAGCCAGCGTTAGCCCCTATGAAGGGACGGACAAGTTAACACAGATGCCTTGATTCGAACCCTGACCCAAGACGTGATAGAATAGTTCTTAAGTCACTACACTACCTTGGCGGCCTGTAATAAAAGTGGAAAATAATGTGCTCGGGAGGTATATAAATTGACGGTCGTTCCCAAAATTTGCATTTTCGTGTAAATTGAGAAAATCTGGAAGCATTATACAGTGAAACTTTACGGGAATAACCACCCTCCGTTCAGGGAAAAGTCGGTCGTTAAGAGAGGTGGTCGCTCAAAGAAGTATGAATATTTGATAGCCATTAAAAGAAAAATGATAAAGAATATTATTAGTTTAGTTATTTGTGAAACTGCATACTAACACAACAGTAATTATAAATACAAATATATTTTTTTAATTAAAATTTAAAAAAATATATTTAGAAATTTCGGGTTGTTTCATTCTTTTTCCTCTCTCTGATAATACTTCTGTCTCTACTTTATTTTTTAGTACAGCTGATTAAAGAGCATTTATCTTCTGCATTCTTCATGCATTCTGAATTTGCCATAGTGCAATCTATTTCATTTAAAATTTGCGATTTGAGTTTTCCAGCAACCGCCAACTTCTCTCTGAATTCCCTATTTCGTGTGACTCGATCACATCAATCCGCAACGGTAAAATCACTCGTTTCTTAAATATATCTCTTAGTCTGTTGTAGAACTTGAATCTTTAGGATTGTTGTACTCTTTGGTTCCAGTCGACTGGACATTACGCTCTATGGACAAAAATTCACTAAAGCGTTATTTAGACGTATTCGGCTAGTTCAAACGAAGCATAATTGATATATGTTGTTAAGGATAACAAAATGAAACTCTCCATCGAAAATAATGTCTTTATCATTTGTAGTTCTTCTACAGGAACCCTAAAACGAATTTCAATACATTACGGTCGATGGCAGTTTTAAATATTCATCCATTTGAAGCACAATACCATCTTATCATATGTATAGCTAATGGTCCGACGACGGTCGACTGCCTCTCTCAAAAATGGCACCGAAACTCACCGAGCTAGGCGACTTTTTGGCTACGTATGTATGTATATAACTCGCATATATCAAAAACTATTAGTCGTAGAATGTTGAAACTTTATATTTAGGATTGCTGTAACATCTATGTGCACCTCTCTTTTTGTTCCAATCTACTGGATAGTTTGTTTACAGGATCACCCAAAAGAATTTCAATACATTAAGGTCTATAAATATCGTCAGAGTATTATGTCTATATTCAGTCACTGTTTGGGGTCTGCCCAAACTCTCGCCAACTGTAATCGATCTTTGCACGTTTTCCCGAAATTTCGCCAAATTTGAAGCAAAAATGATAACGTATATCGCATAACTCTAAAACTTTTAGAATATTGAGATTTTGTATTTAGAACTATTGTAACATTAAATTGCGCATATCTTTTTTGTCTTACAGTCGGTAATTTATTTTCAGGGTCACCCAAAAGACTTCAAATACATTAAAGTCTGTGGATACCTTCAATTCATTAAAGGTCTGTGGTCAATCACTCTTTCAGTTATGCCCGAAATCTCGCCAACTATCTGAAGCTTGTTGAGTTTTGGCGAAATATTGCCAAATTAAGTGCCGAAAATAAATCCTTCAAACTGAACCCAGCTTGGCAAAATCTCAGATATTTGGCTGGAAATTGCTAAACCTTAGTATTCTTGCAGTATTGTATCTCTTTCACACAAAACAAGTTTAGATGCAGTGCACAGAAAATATTTATGATTTATTACACGTGCAAGGAAGTCATGTGGTTTCAACACCAGATTTTGTTTTTAATTTAATTTTTAACCATTAAATATGTTTGTTTCAAAGTATGTTTGATTGTTCAGAACTGATAAGACATTGCCACAGCTCCAGCAAATATTTGCAAACATTTTACGGATGTAGAATTGTACGCAAAGTTAGAACTTACATTCATGATGATCGCATACAGCAATTGCCACCAAAGCAGCCAGAACTGCAAAAAGAACAACGAACTTCATTTTCAGTGGACAAAAGGGAGATGAATTTCGGAGCGTACTGCATTGCATCGAATTTTATACTCGTCCCAAAGTCAAAAGCGTGTCGTAAAATGTGGCAAGCTGTTATAATACGCAGTAATGATCCTTTCTGAAATTGACAAAAACGCAATGAACCACCTTGAGTATGAGGAAACTCGTCGTGGAGTTATGATTCTATTCTGCGACCTTTAAAAAAAACCCACCTGTTTCGTGAAAAAACAGCACTAAGTAAGCAACTCTCGTTTTTTGCTGTCTACATCAAATTAAGGGGTCTATTTTGATCCGTTCATAACACCCTCTAGATATAGAAAGCCTTTATTACTGAAGCTTTGACGTTATCACTAGATCTATGACGTCATCACAGTTTTAATTTCACAAAGTATATCTATTTTAAATTTGTGGTGAATTTTCTCACAGTCATAGAACTTTTTAATGATTTTGTCGATAAAAGTTAATCGACAAATGACAATTTTTGACCGCCACTAATTGTATAATATGATACAGAAGTAGATCACAATGAATTATTTTATGTCACACAGGTATTTTAATTTTTATCTTAAATTTAAGATATTTTCTAATATTTGTAACATCTACCAGAAATTTTAAATAGTTTTATCTTTTGAAGATACAACTGTGATGACATCATTTAAGACGATCTGGTGACGACGTCAAAGCTTCAGAGGCCTTCTACATCTAGAAGGTGCTGATCTTGCAGAATACCAATATACGTTAGCAGGTTGCGAATAACGTCAATGTGATGTCACACAGCCGAGGCAGCCTTCGAAAAGTTGCGGGCCAAACATTAGAATGTTAGTTAAGTCGCGGGACAAACTACAGGATGCTAGCGAAGTCGAGAGCCGTATAACTGGGATTTATATGGAAATTTGAATGGTTTATATGGGTTTTATAAAGGGTTATAATAAGTTTTATAAGGGGTATGTTCCGCGTGCCAGATCAAAAGCCATGGCGGTCCGTGGGTTTTCCATATCTAGCTTAAACGAACGTGGCAGAATTAGAGACCTAAGTCTAGAATAGGACTTCTCGAGAGTGAGTTTCTGCTGCGGCAAATACAGTCTGATTCAGAACTCTTATTTAAAAGAAAATCTGAAGCACTTTCAGATTTTAAATACGCAAAGTGCTATATATTAAAAGCGTATTATGACCTATGCGTCGTCCCTATTTTTCTTCCTTATTCCATTAAGTTGGAAAGTGTATCATTATTCATGAGTGTGCCTTATTTTCTTTCCTTGTTTCGTAAAACTCATCTATGGAATCGAAATCTATCAAAAAATCGCCTACTAAAACTATTTTACAATGTTCGCCAAGTATATTACAACTATACTTCACCGTTTTAAATATTGTTTCGAATGTGCATCATAATCCACGAATGTTCCGTGTTTGTCTTTCTTGGATGGATTCCTACTTTAACGCCCCGACTCTCGCCAAGGTGACGATAATTAAACTTATGCAGTTAACATGACGATTTTTTTGTATTTATGTGGCAATCGCAATTTAGAATTAAAATGGCGATTTGGAACAACATGTAAGTACAGCATTCCGTTACATTTTTATTTATTTTGGGTTACCAATTAATGTAGTTTTAATAATTAAGTGTTTTCTTCCTTAACTGGTGCATTTATCGCTAATTTGCTCATTTTAGTTTTCATCTAGCTCTTTTGGGAGCGTTGAAACTTGTGTATAACTCCCAGAGTTTCGGGGATTATTTGGATTGGCGAGAGTGGAGGCGTTAAAATAGGAATCAATTCTTTCTTGTACCATAAAACACAATTTTGGAATTGAAATCTATCTTAAAATCGCCTACTGGAACTGTTTTACAATCTTCGCCAGGCATATTCGAACTACAGGCATATTCCAATTATATCGCGTAGACATTTTAATACTGTTTGCAATGGGCTTCATAATCCATGAGTGTACCGTGTTTTCATTCCTTGTTCCATAAAACGCTTCTTTGGAATTAAAATCTAAGGTGAGATTCAAGTGAAACACTTCGAAATATATCAATGTTTTTTATTCAACTGAAACAAGCCAATCGTGTTTTGATCACGTGATAGCGCGATAGGTTTGTAGATAGGTGTGATAGCAATCTGCCAAAATCTTCGAACTGTGGACTGAAAAACGTTCGATTCGAACTCGATCGCGCTCATTTCACTTGAATCTCACCCTATATTAAAATCGCCTACCAAAACTCTCTAACAATTTTCGCCAGGCATAGTCAAGCTATACTTCACCTTTATAAATAGTACTTGGAAAGTGTATCATAATCTATGAGTGTACCGTATTTGACAAAGTGCTAAAAAAAACATGTGTGGGGTGGTAGAAATAACCTAGATGGAAGGTTATTGTCATTTACTGGTTAATAATCAATCTTGTAAGCAATGTATAATTACTACTTTAATAATCATTCCTGTTAATGATCAATTTTAGTCAAGTGTTTTCTATGATATATCCTTTACCTTTTGATGAATCATAGCCGGAAAGATAACTATTTCTCCAAAGTAGTTATCGTATCTCACCATGACCGAGCAGAAAAGGTTGCTCAAAATGGTTGGTACGCAGCAGAAGTGTGAAACTCCCGTTTACGGGTCTGTCGATCTAACGGTCTGGAGTTTTGGTCGGTTTTCTCCGGATGTAACGTGAATATGCGTTAGAATACATAGGGATTTTACAAAAAGAGACGAAGCTTTACAGGTGTTTCGCGAGACGAGACAGGCCAATGAGAAGTACCCTATAATACACAGGAATAGTGTAGCTTTCTATAAGTGAAAAATTTTTTAGAATCGTTTCAGTTGTTACAAAGAAGCTCATGGAGCGTAATGTATTAGAGTTATATGAGCGTCCCTGTGAAAGAATGATATATACTGTATGCATGAAAGGTAGCCTAGAATACTCAGGAATAGTTTTGCCTTCATTCAGAGAAAAAAAGTTTTGGAATTGGTTCGGTGATTACAGAAATGCCCATAGAGCGTATAGCAATGTTTTGAGTTGTCTCTGTAAAAGAATTATTTAAGCTATATTCATGAAAAGTAGGCTATAATACCTAGGAATAGTGTAGCTTTCTATCAGTGAAAAAAGTTTTAAGAATTGGTTCAGTAGTTACAAAGATGCTCATAGAGCGTAACGTATTAGGATTATTTTGAGTATCCCTGTGAAAGACCGATATATGCTATATGCATGAAGGGTAGTCTAAAATACTCATGAATAATGTGGACTTCGGTCAGTGAAAAATGTTTTCCAATCGGTTCAGTTTTTACAGAGATATCCATGGAGCGTAATGTAATTCTTATGACTGTCCCTGTAAAAGAACTATTTATGCTATATGCGTGAAAGTTAGCCTGTAATACCCAGGAATAGTGTAGATTTCCATCAGTGAAAAAAATTTTAGAATCGATTTTATTGTTACAGAGATACCCATAGAGCGTAGTTTGGTTCTTGTGAATTTCCCTATAAAAGAACTAATTATACTATATGCATAAGAGATAGCCTATAATACTCAGGTATGATATAGCTTTGTATGAGTGAAAAACTGTTTTAGAATCGGTTCAGTAGTTACAGAGCTGTTCATGGAGCGTAAAGTATTAGAAATGCTTTGAGTGCCTCTGTAAAAGAACTAGTTATGCTATATGCATGAAAGGTAGCTTATAATACCCAGGAATAGTGTTGCTTTCTATCAGTGAAAAAAGTTTTAGAATAGTTTCAGAAGTTACAGATATAATCATGGAGCGCTATGGAATTCTTATGAGTGTCCCTGTAAAAGAACCATTTATGCTGAGTGCATGAGAGGTAGCTTATAATACTCGGGAATAGTGTAGCTTTCTATCAGTAAAAAGCAATTTTAGAATCGGATCAGTAGTTACTAATATACCCTAGAGCAGCGTTTCTCAACCTGTGGAGAGCGACCCCCAAAGGGGGCGCTGAGCGTTTGCAGGGGGGGCGCGAGAAAAACCAAAGAGCAAATAGTGATGCAAGTAGTGATAAAAAAAATCATCTTATTTATTCTCATTTTTACTCAAAAATATATTAAATTTCGCTTAAAATATTCATTTAAACTTTACTGATAACATTGTTTTGTAGAAAATTCGACTAAATGTACATTTTTAAAGATTAAAAACTGAATTTATGCTGAAAAATGTGAGGGGGGCGCCACCGTAAGTTATTTGTTGGGGGGGCGCGACGTTAAAAGGTTGAGAACCGCTTCCCTAAAGCGTAATGTATTAGAATTGTTTTGAGTGTCTCTAAAAGAACTATTATGCTATATGTATGAAAGGCAGCCTATTTTACCCAGGAATAGTGTAGCTTTCTATCAGCGAAAAAGTTTTAGAATTGGTTGAGTAGTGTTGCGAAATAATAACTTAATTTGCTCTCGTATTGAATGAGCCGCCGTGAAACTAGTTAATAGCGAAGTCAGCAGGTAAATGGTAAACCTGTGGAAGCAGGGGCGTAGCCAAGGGGGGGGGGGTTAGGGGGTCATAACCCCCCCCCATGAGGAATTTTTTGTCATACAAAATGTATATTCTTCACTACATTGTCACACCCACCTATACATATATATGAGTTGTTGTAGTCGTAGCCCCCCCCCCATGAAAAATTTCTGGCTACGCCCCTGTGTGGAAGTAACCCTGTAGCCTTGGCGACAAACTTGGCGATTGTCTTGGCGACTTGGCGACGGATTTGGCGACCTTGGCGACAAATGGTGGCTTCTAGAAAATTCATGTCTCGAGACCATATTTCAATTTCATAAGATTGTTCCAAAAATTTCTCGGCAATTGTGGTGACGTCATCATCTCTATAAAAGCGCTAGGATCTCTCTCCGGGGAGTTCAGTTGAGTGATAGACTTTGAAGTGCACGGTTGATTCTGTGAACTGAATAGTGTTATTGTTGTGCTTATTTGTGATTTTAGTTAGCGTATGCTAAAGTTTCTTGTATTATTTTGAGCTATTGAGCTGCGAGCCGTGAAATAAAGTGTTATTTTTTGTTTACTGTGCTCATTGGACTGCTTTAAAATACACCCACTTGGCGATTTTCGTAACATTGGTGTCAGAAGTGGGATCAGGATCTGTTTGAATGCCATTAACCAGAGCAGCCATGGAGGATAAAATGGAAAAACTGTTTGCTATGATGTTAGATATGCGTTCGTCAAGAGTCGAAAGAATGTCAAGATGTCTTGGCAAGAGTCTGAAGAAGATCTGTTCGGGACTAGAGAGTCTGGAAAAACTTCGGACAAGAGAAAATGCGTTCAGGACAAGAAGAAATGAAGACTCAAATACAATCTGTGCATGAAAGAGTCGAGGGAGTACGAAGCGAAGTGCAAGGACAGATCAGCGACGTACAAGAAAAAATCGAGGGAGTACGAAGCGATGTGCAAGAACAAATCGGCGATGTGAAAGGACAAATCAATGATGTGCAAGAACAAATCAGCGATTTTGAAAAGAGACTTTCTGATCTTGAGAGGAAGCCAAGCAATATTTTGGCAAGTGGAGCAATTATTAATTCAAGACCGACTGTAAAGCATTTAACATTTGACGGCCAAACATCTTGGACTGTTTTTAAGACTCAGTTTGACGTCGTGAGCTCTACAAATGGATGGACGGATAGCTTCAAGGCCAGTCAACTTGTGGCCTCTCTGCAAGGATCAGCTGCGGAGATTCTCCTAGGAATACCGAATGACAAGTTGAACGACCTACCGACCGTCGAAAAGGCTCTCGAATCTCGATTTGGAAATAGCCATCTTACCCAGTTTTATAGGACTGAATTGAAAGCAAGGCGACAAAGGCCTGGAGAAAGTCTATAGGTATTAGCCGCCGATGTTGATCGACTGATGAGCCTAGCTTACGCGGAATGTCCCCTAGATGTTCGAGAAAGTTTAGCAGCCCAGTACTTTGTCGATGCTATCAGGGACGAAGGTATACAACATTCTGCGAGACTGGCAGACCCGAAATATTTGAAGGCAGCTCTGGCGTATAGCATGAAATATGAAGCTGAGAGAACCGTTTCGAAAACACCCAGGCATGTAAGGTCTGTGGATGTAGAGGGAAACGCCGCCAAGGAAAAGGATAATAAACTGGATTCTGTACTCAAGGCACTCCAGGAATTATCGGATAGTCTCGCTGTTGGGAAAAGGGGCTCTCCCCGAAGGAATCCGAACGTGACCTGTTGGAGATGTCACAAAAGGGGACACGTGCAAAGAGAATGCGACGTGACTTCTCCCCAAACAGGAAAACTAGGTCTTAGGCGTCTTGCGGGGCGGAGTCTGCCTTTTCTGAATAAAGCCCCTGAAGAGAAATTAGAAGTTTCCGCACTTAGCAGAGGAGAAACTGGACTTTATGTTGAAGGAACTATTTGTGGTATCCCTTGTTTGATGCTAGTGGATACGGGTGCGGATGTCACTCTTCTAAAATCGGACTTCGCCATGAAACTGAAGGAACAATTGCTCTACACGTCTCCAAGCGTCTCTATTAAGACCGCTACCGGTGAAAAGATAGAGATACAAGGAAAACTGGATGTATCCATTGAATGTGGATCCAAGAAATTCCGGCACAGGGTCTACGTGGCTAACATCACTGACCCTTGTATCCTTGGACTGGATTTCCTTCAAAAATTTAACTTTACCGTAGACTTAGAGAAGAACGAGATACGGACAGGAGGGGAGGAAATTCCCTTATTTTCAGGAAGCGAGCAGTGTTCAAAATCATGTTCTATATTCGCGAAAGAGAAGACGACTATACCAGCGAGATCTGAATTTCTTATCGAAGGGGTTCCTGAAGTCTCTGGACATTTCCGGTATGTCGTAACGAACTTTCCTAGCCAGTTCTCCTTAAAAGGGGTCTTGGTAGCCGCCCCACTCGTGGATTTAAGAGGGGAAGCTATACCTATTCGAGTGTTGAATTTGGACAATAAACCCAAGGCTGTAGAGAAAGGGGCCGTTATTGTGACGTGTGAACCAGTGGTGTATATCGTCGCCCGTCCTCAAGGATATTCTAATAATCATCATTTTCAACTAATGCTGGAGAATCTTGAAGGACTTAGTAAGGAACAGCAAATAGCAGTGCAAAAATTACTCCAAGAATACCAAAACTTATTCTCTACCTGTGACGCTGATGTGGGCCACTGTAATGTGACACAACATAAAATTAATACAGGTGATCATCCACCAATCAAGCAATATCCAAGACGTTTGCCTCTTGCAAAGAAAGAGGAAGCTGAACGCCTGATTAAAGAAATGGTGGACGGTGGTATAATATAGGAATCGTCGAGACCTTGGGCCTCACCTATCGTTCTTGTTAAAAAGAAGGACGGATCGACACGTTTCTGTGTCGACTATCGGAAACTGAACGATATTACGAGGAAAGACTGCTTTCCCCTCCCGCGAATAGATGACACTTTAGATGCTTTGAATGGAAGCCAGTGGTTCTCTACGTTGGATTAAAGAGCGGTTGAAAGTCGAATCCGCCTGAGTAAGAAAATGAATGACGCGAGAGCTTTTTGCGAGACGGCAGAGATTTAAACTTTTGCGAGACGAACACATTTTAGCATTAGATAAGGATTTTTGCGAGACGAGACAGCTTTAGGCTTTTGCGAGACGCGAGACGCTATTTTGTCTCGCGTCATCCAGAAAGAGCTTTACACGGACAAGGGCTCTGGCAGTTTAAGGTAATGCCTTTCGGTCTTTGCAATGCCCCCGCTACTTTTGAAAGACTAATGGAAACTGTATTACGTGGACTTTCGTCTGAGGCCTGCTTAGTATATTTAGATGACATAATTATAGTGGGAAAAACGTTTGAAGAACATTTAACTAATATTCGTAAAGTGTTTCTTAGATTACGAAATGCTAACCTTAAACTAAACCCGAAGAAATGCAAATTTTTACGTAAGGAAGTTACTTATATTGGTCACGTTATTTCTGCAGACGGAGTCAAGACTGATCCACAAAAAGTTAAAGCAGTTGTCGATTGGCCTCGTCCGGAAACGGTACATGGACTGCGAAGTTTTCTCGGGCTGTGCACCTATTATCGCCGTTTTGTAAGACATTTCTCAACAATAGCGAGACCTTTACATAAATTGACTGAAGCCCAAGCAAGTTTTAATTGGACAGAGGAATGCGAGAAATCGTTCATTAGTCTAAAGCAGGCGTTAACGACGTCTCCTATTTTGACATATCCCCGGACTGACAAAGACTTTATCTTGGATACAGATGCCAGTAATGAAGGGATAGGAGCCGTAGTTTCGCAGAGAACAGAAAACGGTGAAAGTGTCATAGCTTACTTCAGCAAAAGCTTGGGTAAGCCAGAGAGGAATTATTGTGTTACGCGTAAGGAATTGCTGGCTATTGTTAAATCTATTGAGCATTTCCATCACTACCTGTATGGACGAAATTTCTTCTCCGGACTGATCATGCTTCCTTGAGATGGCTTTTGAATTTTAAAGAACCTGAGGGTCAGATAGCTCGCTGGATCCAAAGGCTGCAGGAGTATGAGGTCGAAATCGAACATCGCAAATTAACTTCGCACGGAAATGCAGACGCTCTCTCTAGACGACCTTGTAAAGAGGACTGTAAACACTGCGTGAAAGCCGAGAAAAAGTACGGGACGGAGACGGATACTTTCGTGAAGGTTTTGACTGCAACGACTGTGGATCGGTGGGCTTCGAGTGAAGTACAGAGAGCGCAGTTAGAAGATTCCAATATTAGGCCAATTTTGGAGAAGAAACTAAATTCCGCGGATCGACCGTCTTGGCAAGAGATCGAGCCAGAGAGTCCCGCTACAAAGCAATACTGGGCTATTTGGAATTCTTTACATCTTAAGGACGGTGTTTTATATCGGAAATGGGAGAGCGATGACGGAAGATCAAGCCGATGGCAATTAATTCTCCCACGTAGCAGAATTCCAGAGGTTCTGCGGGAGATTCATGATAGCGCAAGTGGGGGGCATTTTGGAGTGATGAAGACATTAAATAAAACCAGGTAGCGATTTTATTGGGATCGACTTCGTGCCGAAGTTGAAAAATGGTGTAGAGAATGCCACGATTGCGGTGCCCGGAAAGGACCTAAAATAAAAACCAAGGGTCGTTTGCAGCGCTATAACGTTGGCGCACCTTTCGAAAGAGTGGCTTTAGATATCCTAGGACCCCTGCCTACAACATCGAAAGGCAATCGATACGTCTTAGTCCTGATGGATTACTTTACCAAATGGCCTGAAGCGATTGCCATCCCAAATCAGGAAGCTTCAACTGTAACTGAAGAACTCGTTCGAAGCTGGATCTCTTATCACGGAGTGCCTATGATGTTACATTCGGATCAAGGTACAAATTTTAATTCAGCACTATTTTCGGAGCTCTGCGAATATTTGGGAATCACGAAGACTTGAACAACACCGCTTCATCCCGAGTCCGATGGCATGGTCGAGAGGTACAATCGAACAATTTTGATTCATCTTTCATATGTTCGTTTCGAAGAATCA
>JAWZYV010013778.1:0-99515 GCA_038373885.1 Cheiracanthium punctorium | reverse complement strand
CAGTATATACATTTGTAACATGTAAATATATTTTTTTATTCTTTTGTATCGTTGAGTATATAATTATGAAAAAAAAAAAAAAAATGTGATTTATGAAAATATGCGACTGCTAAGTTCTGTTTAATCAAGCATTAATTAGTACTTATATTCTCCATTCACAATAAATAACTACTTATTAGTACTCATTTAATGTGAATTCGTTAAAATCCAAGGTACGTTGGATGGTGTGAATTTCTTTTGTGCGTTCAGGAATTCTCCAGGGCAAGCGGCGATCGCCGAGCGTCCACCACATTTGGACGGCCAGCGGCGATTTAAGCCCGGGTTTCCTGGGAGCGGCAGCGTCCAGCGCTCGCCTTTGACAACCGCGAAAAAGTGCCCGAGGTGACATCTGTGAAAAACTGTCCACAGCTGTCGCGAAAGGGTGGTTTCCTGCAGGCGCGCGAACGCGCGGCATTTTTCTGCGTCCACTTTCTGGAAAACGGTTGTTGGGCAGGCATTCTTCGTTCTCAAAACGCTTCGCACACTGAAAATGGCTGAAAGTGTTGAATATGAAATTATCGCTCTTGTATTAGATGAAGAGCAAGAAGAAGAAGAAATCATTTCATCGGCTTTTGTAAGAAAAGATACCCATGAAATATTTAAAAAAAGAGAGGATGAAGGAACTTTTAATATTTTAGTTCAAAGGCATCTAAAAGACGACGATTTCTTTTGATTTTTTTTTTCTTTTTTGTATTGACTACATACTTACATGTTATATCTGTTATTATCTAAAAGCGTTTAATTCTGACTTTGAGTACATACAAATGTATGAAACGTGCTAATTTATTTTCGTTTTTACCAAATATAACATGAAAAGGGCCCCTAGATTCACTCTCGCCCCTGGAACTCGTAAACCCAGGTTGCGGCACTGGATTGAATCAAGAAACAAAAAGTAAAATAGGATGTTTTTAAAAAATTTGTTTACCTAAACACAATAAAGAATCACAGGGGATTTCTAGACACAATCGAAAATTCGTTTTTTAGTATATTTCAGGTACAAAGTCCCTTTAAATACAAAATTAATACTTAATGATGAATTAAACCTTATTTGTTTAGAAAAAAGAACGTACAAAATGTATTTTGATATTTTTCATATCTCATTCAATGCATGTGTGTAATAGCAAACAGTATATACATTTGTAACATGTAAATATATTTTTTTATTCTTTTGTATCGTTGAGTATATAATTATGAAAAAAAAAAAAATGTGATTTATGAAAATATGCGACTGCTAAGTTCTGTTTAATCAAGCATTAATTAGTACTTATATTCTCCATTCACAATAAATAACTACTTATTAATACTCATTTAATGTGAATTCGTTAAAATCCAAGGTACATTGGATGGTGTGTATTTCTTTTGTGCGTCCACGAATTCTCCACGGGCAGCGGCGTTCGCCGAGCGTCCACCACATCTGGACGGAAGCGGCGATCGCCGAGCGTCCCCTCCCGCCGCTTTCGCGAGTAGCAAACCACTTTTAACAAACGCGTTCTTTGGACGCGAGAGGCACCGCTGAGGTCATTAATCACTCTGGTCGCTGGACGCCGGCCGCCTCCAGGAAACCAGGGCTTAAGCGTTCCCCCTTCCCTTATCAATGAGTGTTTTCCCATAACACCCCCTTGTAAAAAGCCGGTTTCTCAAAGTAGAGTATGCGTACAGATCTCCGACAGTTGAAAAGGTAATTTCCTCCAGCAAAAGGCAGATATTTTCTGTAAGGACCACAGAACAGAACTATTTACACATGTACATACAGCTTTTTCTAAATTCATCTGTCCTATTTAACCTGTTGACAAGATCTATTCTGTCTAAATTAATCTGTCTTGCTTCCCTACTTTGGCGGCTTTACGAAAGAAATCAGCACATGTAGTTTTTATGGTCTGCGAAAGGATTGAAGCATTTTAGGTTAATTTTAAAAACAAGTAGTGATTAATACCAACAAACAACGACTGATTAATGAACTTCAGGCCTCCAGCAATCTGTGTCACGTATCCTCACCTGCGAACACTTCTGAGCTTGAAAAGACCCAGTTTTTTATGTGAAGGGCTTCAAGTGAAAGTATTTAAAATCATTTAATAAATGTCATCTAATAAATGTGTGTGTTGTGTGTTTATGAAGTCCTCTATTTAATGTGTGTGTTTATGAAGTCCTCTATTGAATGTGTGTGTTTATGAAGTCCTCTATTGAATGTGTGTGTTTTTGAAGTCCTCTAATGAATGTGTGTGTTGTGTGTTTATGAAGTCCTCTATTGAATGTGTGTGTTTATGAAGTCCTCTATTGAATGTGTGTGTTTATGAAGTCCTCTATTGAATGTGTGTGTTTATGAAGTCCTCTAATGAATGTGTGTGTTGTGTGTTTATGAAGTCCTCTATTGAATGTGTGTGTTTATGAAGTCCTCTATTGAATGTGTGTGTTTATGAAGTCCTCTATTGAATGTGTGTGTTTATGAAGTCCTCTATTGAATGTGTGTGCTTATGAAGTCCTCTATTGAATGTGTGTGTATATGAAGTCCTCTGTTGAATGTGTGTGCTTATGAAGTCCTTTGTTGAATGTGTGCGTTTACGTAATTCTCTATAGAATGTATGTGTTTCCGAAACTGGGCCAACGATTTTTTCTGAGGGGCTCTAAGTATCTGATCCTTCATGTACATAAGGTGGGAAAGCAAGGTCTGATTAAGACACTCGGGGATCTCAGTCCTATTTCTTTTTTCTACTTCAGAAATACAGCAATTTCTACTTCAAACACTTTTTTGTTGTATACTAATTGTTTTGCAGCTGAGGAAGGGCAGAATATCTGTTCTACCAGAAACGTCTACTGCGTGCGCATTATATTTGCTGTGTGTTCTTAACAAAGTTTTGTTAGCTTAAATTTAAGTATTTTTTGGGGTATTTTTTACCTAAGCCCTTATTTTTTCGTTTCATCTGCTGCAATATCTTAGAGGAATGAAAAGAGGTATGAACGGAACTTAGCGTTGAGCATTTTTTCTTACTTTTTTATTCAAAATATATTATGTGGTTAGTTTGCTTATTATAAAAATCTTTAAAACCAGAAAATTACGAACGCGAGAATTAGTGCGATCACTCTTTTCGCCAGTGCTTTACGCTGACCCTATTATAAATACCTAATTTGTCTCTACAAATCCTTTTTGAACTAATGTGTTTAAGAGTGCTCTTCTTAAATGCAGAAGTGTAGCAAGGCCGCGTTTTTTTTTAGGGGGGAGTGTAAAGGGGCATATACACTATTTAAATGCAAAATATTTTTAAAAGGAATTTTAAAAATCAATTATTTTCAAAACAAATTTGGCAGGTTGGCACATGAACCTTTTAAGTGTAAAAATAGCGAAGTTTCTTCATTTCTGAAAGAAAGTTTTAAAAATGAATTATTTTCGTGGGTAGGGGGGCACGAGCCCAATAACACTCTTCCCCCACCGACGGTACCTTCATGTGTGATTGAAAACATATATGAAGATCTCATTTAAGTTAGTTCATATTGAAGTACTCAGTTGACTGTGTGTGTTTTCAAGTCCACGCCCAAGTCCGCGGTTGATTGAGTGTACATCACACAGTGTGTATCAAAATTCCTCTCTTGTAAGTATTTAAAAAAAAAAATAAAATAAAATAAAAATTTTATTTCAAAATGACGTTTTACTTTCCGATAGAACACGTTCCCCCCATTTTTTAATTTATATTGTTTATGAAGACCTCATTTAAATGTGGATATTTAATGGTCCTCAGTTGACTGTGTGTTTTTTCAAGGCCACGCCCAAGTCCACGGTTGATTGTCCATAAGAAGACTTGTATAACACACAGTGTGTATCACAAGTCCTCGTTTGCAGGCATTTGCAAAAAAAATTAAAATTTAAAAAATTAATTTCAAAATTATGTTTTACTATCCGCTAGAACACATTCGCCACCATTTTTTAATTTTTATTGTTATATTTTAAGAAGTCCTCGGTTTGATTGTAAAAATATGCAGTCCTCGATTTCCACAAAAGGAGAGACTGTGTGTGTGTGTGTGTGTGTGTGTGTGTGTAGCATCATCTCCTCCTAAACGGCTGGGAGTTGAGTTTCGAACGAGGTATCCACGAATTCGGAAAATTTCGAGAAAGAACCTCCGCTAATTTAAAATTCCAAATTCGAATTAGTTTAGGAGATATTGATAAAAAACCCCATCAAAAACGCTAATTTTTGCTCTCCGCAATTCCGTTATTGTAACCCCTGTAGTCAAAAAAGTGAGAAATAAGCATCGAGGTTGCCATGTTTGGCTATTTTATTAAATTATTTAGACTCCTGCAGTAAAAATAAAAGAATAATTATTTTTTTTTTCTGTTTAGATTATTTACAAAGTAATTTTTTAATTAAAATATTGCGTTCATATTAAATCAGAGCTGGAATTCAATGTTTTTTATGTATAAAAGAATAAGGGATTGAGAGATTTCCGAGACTAATATGTATATTTTTTAGTTTGGCCGAAAAAAAATGGCTCATTTGGCGATTTTGAGAAAATAGCGCGTTCTGTCGATTTGTACAGTTTTGGGCTTGGCGCAAATTACTGAGAGCGTAACGAAACAAGTATTAGTTTTACGGCGCTATACTTCGATTTTTCATATAGAAATAATGCAGTTATTAAGGCGATTTTAAACGATCAATAGAATTCTCACCAAAAATTAAGTAAACTGATTTAAGTTAGAGGAATTCCGCCAAATTTCAGAAAATTGAAATTCTCGCATTTTGTACATGGTAGTTAACGGTGATTAAAACCCGTTATAGTTAATAATAATTTAAATAACTGCTACATATGAATAATAAGCCTGCATTAAATATTGCCGATCGAACCATATAAATGATAGATAATTATTTCAAATTTTGATTGCTGTTAAATCAATGCTTTGAATGATTCCCTGAAAACAAAAAAATCTCGCAAAATGGTGTATGTTGGCATTTTGGCGATCGAAGTACTGTGTAATAAATAATTGATTCTTATTTGTTAAAACAGCGCTACGGAAGTTTCTTTTACTAGAAGCTGTTAGAAAGGCGTAATTAATACTATCTAATATATTTTTTGTTTTACGAATTGAAATGTTTGTTGATTCCTACTTTAGTACATTTCTTAGCAAAGTTGGCGAAAAATATTCAAATGTAGTGCAACTCTGTACATATTATTAATTCCATTCCACAACTCAGATGAGCCGATGTCACTAGCGTATGCATAGATATTTTTTTTTTAATTCCGCCAAACAGAGTATTGCGTATTGCCTTTAGTGTCAAGTTTATTTTGTGGTTTGAGCTATTTGCCATCGACTGGCGGTGTTAATTTCGCCAATATGGCAGTTCTAGCAAAGTAAACATGAATAACTCATTTCATGTTCTATTTTTAACATTGCTATAGTTTCCGTAGCAACGGAATCCATTGTTGCCACTTAAGTTGTTAAATTTTACAATTATGTGAAACCACTCATTTCTACAGCTTTTAAGAATCGAAAAAGTGAAAACGCATCAATTGTGAAACAAATAGAACTGTAACAGACTTGCACCTTAAAAATAATCGAAGTTTTTATGCAATTCTACATACCTTTAATTTTATTTCCTTCGCGTGTGGATGCCATTTTTTACGTCATTTTTGCTGTTTTGCTGGCAGATTATCCGGAGCAGCACATACCCTCTAATGTATTTGCTCCTCCGGAAGTAAGAGCGTATGTCCGGCGCGTATTTGTGTAACCCCCATTGCGTTAATCAGAAGTTTCTGGTGTCACATTTTTTAGACCATTTTTTTTACCGTGGAGATTCCGATCCTGAAGTATATTGATTAAGCAGGAGTAGCCAGAAATTTTTCATGGGAATGTTATGACTACCGCAACTCACACATATGTACACGTGTGTGCGATAAGGGAGTGAAGAATATACATTTTGTATGGCAAAAAACTCCGATTGGGGGGCTGTGACCCCCTATCCCCTCCTTGGCTACGCCACTGTACGCAAGCATAAGTTGTCACGTCATGAAAAACCGTCATAGATGGCAAACTCCGAAGTTGTTCTGAGAGTTATACAAAATTGAAAATTTTACTTTTAGTAAATTTTATTTTTGATACAGTTCGAATATTTGGTTTTAATAAATTTCGGCCACCAAGGTCAGATGAAATATTACTAAATAGGGCAACCCAGAATTTTCTTAACTATTGAATTTGACACTATGCGACTACAGTAAATTCTCTATAACACGGTAGATACGTTCCGTGTTATAAGAATCCGTGTTATACGGGTCCTGCGCTATACTCCACCTGGAGTGCGGACTGCGCGGTATAATCGCGGCAAAACTTATTTGCGCTCCGTAAAAATGCAATGATGTTTGGTGTTGTCATTCAAAAGGAATGTTAATTACAGAAGCTAAGGCGTCATAATATCAGAACATAGTCTCATTTTACCGTGCTGTACGAGTCTCTTTTAACGTGTTACACGAAAAACGATCGTAATGTTTTCGTCGTGTTCTAAAAATTCGTGTTGTAGACCCATGTTATAAAGGGGTCAACTGTAATCTGTAACAAATGAAAAATGAAATCAGTTATTTATTTAGGGCGAATTGGCAGTGAGATAAACGTCAGTTTTATGTAACAAGTGTGATACTGCATTAAGAGTTCAATAAGGGTAATAAGCTTTTTCTCAGAAGTTACATCAAGAACGTTTTCATTTACAAAAGCGACATGATTTTCACCGGAGCAGGGTACATTTTTGGCTTTTAAACGTAAATGATGCATTCATTGTTTCATGTAGGTTTTTTAATTTAGGTAAAATTTAATAAAGTCGAGTGTAACATAACTGCGCTAATGCATTGTCCACGCTTTGAAAAATGCAAGATAAAATTGTTGTCAACATCATGTAATGTTATTTATGTGGTATACTATATATTAAGGCTATAAATTAAACCTCACAAAGAGAATTATCTGATGTAGAAATGAGGCATTTTTCGACAGTGAAAAGTTTTGTCTGCATACCATAAAGTTCTTTCTTTTTTGATCACCAGTCACATTGACGTAGTTTTTGTGTCCTGTTGTTATAGTCTAAAATTTGCACTCATGACGTCGACTTTTAGTCTTCACGTTTTGAGATTCCGCATTATTAGGTTTAATTCGAATTATATATGTGTAAGGAAAATATGCGTTTCCCACCGTGCGGAGAACGGGTACGCAGCTAGTTAAGGAATAAAAGCTGAAGTCAATGTTTTGGGGGTCACTCTGTACATAAGTGTTCTGCGCGTGTTTATGATATTTAAGCTGCGAAAATTATATTTTTGTGTCCTTTCCAAACCTATTATAATCTTATTCTCTTCTTTAGGGATAAAACATGACGAAAAATGTGTGAGGGCCTCTTTAAAAGTAGACCAAACGTGAAGGAAAGTCCAATGTATTTATTATCACTGCCTAATGTAAGCGAAAAGAAACTGAAATTTGCATCAAGCCAATAATAGTAACTAATGAATAGAGGCACTCGAAATAATTTTATACCAAAAACTAACTATGTTTTAGATTCAATCGCTTGAAAGAAAATAAAAGATTTTCTGAAATTTAGTTCCTTTTCTCTAAATTGATGGACCATATTTTTCATATTTAACCCTTTGCGGTCGTTTAATTCTTTAACGAGGGTTCTCGCATTGTCTCGCGTTCTCGCATTGTCTCGCGAGACGAGACAGGCATTTTTTTGCGAGACGAGACGCGAGAAGAGAAAGAAAACATTTTGCGGGACGAGACGCGAGACGAGACAGAGTCTTGTCTCGCGCGAGAATTCTCGCATTTTTTTCCGTCTCGCATAAATACGATCTGAAAAGCGACAATTTGCCTGAAGCCTCTACCGTTTAACTTGCGTCTCCTTCGTTTTCGGTCCTGGTATACTATCAGCACTCTACAATACGCACAAACACGTAACATTTAAAATTAGAACAGACGAGAGATATACAAAACACACAAAGGAGAGGATAAAGAAAGAGGCGGAAAAAAATTAGAAAACAGAGAAGAGTTGAAAGAAAAATAATTGGCAACAGTTTGGCAACTCATTTGACGAAAAAACAGTTTGGCGGGAATGACCGCCGGGATAATACGTAAGTACCAAAGTCCAGATGTGTTTCTTAAAGTGTTTGGATATTTTTGACTGAATCACACAAAAATGGTTGGATAAATTTGTAATGAAGATAGCTTATGCCCTAGATTAACATACAGGCAACCTTTCAAGCATATAGCATAAATAATTCTTTTACAAGACACTCAAAATAATGCTAATGCATTGCGCTCTATGGAAATTTTGTAGCTACTAAACCGATTTTAAAACTTTTTTCACTAATTGAAAGTCCTAGGCCTATATGGGGAATTCCTCTGTGTGGAATTTTCTAAGGGATCCTAGCCCGTATTTTCGCGGGGTTATGGAAAAAAACACGGAAAAGAGCGGCTAGGTCGACAGGCGCGACAGGAATTTGAACCTGGCACCTCCCACCTTCCAGTTTTGAGAGCAGAACCTCTTAGACACTGGGGGGATCCTGAGTGTTATAGGCTACCTTTTATGCATATATCACAAATAGTTCTTTTACAGGGATACTCATAAGAATTACGCTCTATGTGTATCTCTGTAAGTACTGAACCGATTCCAAAACTTTTTTCACTGATAGTAAGCTACACTATTCTTGAATATTATAGGCTAAAATAGTACCTTTACAGGCAGGGCCGTACCCAGGAAATAATTTCGGAGGGGGTCCGACATTTCGGGGGGGGGCGGGTCTGACTTATTGAATATCATCATCTTATAAATAAAAATGAAATTCTGTTTGTTTGTTTGTTTGTTTGTGGATTTGATTCGTATACAAATCCACAAAAATGGACCTATCGGCCTGAAATTTAGCACAGATATGTAAAATAATATAGAATAAATCGTAGTCCACTTTAAAACTTTGAAAGTCCACCCGTTCCCAGAATTTAAGAGATTTTTTATGCTCTCCACGCAAAAAGCTTTCCGTAATTGTAACCCCTGTAGTGAAAAAACTGTGAAATAAGGATCGTGGTTGTCATGTGTGGCGATTTTGCCGAATAAAATGTTTTAAATTCTCAAAGTAAAAATAAAAGAATAATAATGATTTTTTTTTTTTTTTGTTAGTAACCCAGAAAGCGCACACACGTATATATTACGTATTCCCGATGTCGAAATGTCGAAAATAGGTCGAGGAAAAATTACAGCAAAAAATAGCGTTTAAAAGAGATCAAACATACATTGTGCTGTCGACGTTTTAAAGAGCCGTTGTATGCTGGTCAGGGAGGCGGCTATCTTCGACTGTTAATGTTTCTCACCCCCACGAGGTCTATAATCCGTCAATACATCGCCGATTTTCCGCTCATGACTTCGGCGACCCCCCAGCCAGCCAAGAAGAAACAGATGGAGCACCGAGAAATTTTTTCAGCTTAGTTAATAGTCAGTTTAACGTCGAATAAACAGTGCAGGGGAGACAAACGTTACCGTGTCCTTTCACACGACCTTTGACCTGTCCACCCCACCCGATTTCTCAGAATTTTGGAGAACGCTGAAGTCACGTCACAGATGCATTTTTGTTCTTCTTTTTGTGTTGGTTCGCTTCGCAGTTTTTTTTATGCAAGGGCAGATCTAGCGCCATTTTCATCGCGTGGTCACTGGCAGAGCTCAGCTTCGCTACACAGAAGAGTACATTTTCGATAGTTTTAACTATAAAAGTGGATATTTTTCAAGAATCTCTTGGAATATTTTCACGTTTAATGCTAACACGATTTATCGTTAGCTTGACATGTATTAATAAGTTTGTCTGGCTCTCTTTAAATTGTGTTGGCCGGTGTTGTTGAAGTTTGTCGGGGTAACTACTAATTTTAATTCCGGCTGTCAAAATTTTAGAGGTGAGTTACATAATTACTTAACTAATACTTATGTGCTTTGTTTCTTTTAATCATTTCCTTTTTAATCGCTAATTATAAGTCTTGTTATTCCTTATTATAGAGTGAAATATACAGGTACAATTACCATAAAATCAACTGCTTACCTTAAACATATAAAATATTTTTTTCTCATAATAAGCACGATTTTACTTAATGTGAGCTTACTATAACAAAAGTCAACCATTATTGCATTATGGCTTAGAATGAAATAGGTTAAGCTTTTTTGTGCAAAGGTAATTTTTTTTTCTTTTTAAATTGTATACTAATATGTATGCATCTAGTATGTAATATAAACCTGTTTGGAGTAGTATAATTTAACAAATGAAAGAATTAAGAGAGATAAATAAAAAACTGTTTGTGTAATGAAGTAGACAAGATTTTTCTCGTGGGACGGGGGAGGGGGGGAACTAAAATTTATAGATAGAAAACTTGTTCTCATTTTATTACAGGGAAAAAATAATAAAAAAAGCAGGCTTATTCGTCTAATAGGTCGTTCCTTGACGATTTCGTCGAATCCTGACAATTTATAAACGTTCTAATTGTACCTCAATTCTAGATAATTAGAGAATGTGTGAGTCACATACAATTTACATACATCGTGAAAGCATGGAAATTTAATCAGTTCTTATCTTGCGCACATGCCGTTTAAAAAAAAGGAAACACTTTATATTTTTAAATATAAAACATTTTACTACTGGTTTTAGCTAATGAAAAGCAATTTTGAATTAAATGTTCAGTAATAACAAGTTTTAAATTAACTTCTAATCGTTTAGATAAAGTTATAAAATATATATTGATAAAAGTTTGAACATATACAAAAAATATATTAAAGTTAAAAATATAATCTTGATTTTGAATTGAACTCATAAGTAAGTCGCATAAACAGCAGATGTCGCTTTTACATATTAAAGGGTTTCCATTTTTCCCTGGTACATTTTATTAATCATTTTGACTGTATTGGATATTTTTAATAAAAAATTATTTAATCTACTGTTATAAAGAATCTATATATTTTCATATACTGGTGTAAAAGTAACTTTTTATATAAAATAAGTAAATTATATTTACTATTAGTAAAATTGCATTTTAAACTGTATTAGTTAACTAAATTTACTAATATTTATTTAATTTTTTAAGTTACTTTTTCACCATTTTTCAACAATATATGAAATTATTTAGATTGTTCATAACTTTGAATTTAACAACGCCCCCCCTTTTTTTATTGAATATACCTAATACAGTTAAAACAATTCATAAAATGTACCGGGGGAAAAAGTAAATCCTTTAAAATGTAAATTAGAGACATAAACTGTTAATGCGAGTTACTGATCAGTTAAATTCAAAAAATCAAGATTATATTTTTTCTTTCATATATTTTCTCTGTGTTGAAATTTTTATGAATGTATATTTTGTAACTTTATCAAAACGATCAGAAGTTAATTTAAAACTTGTTATTTCTGCATATTGAATTAAAAATTATTTTTCATTGGCTAACAAACTAATAGTAAAATGTATTTTATAGAAAAATAAAGTGTTTCCTTTTAAACGGCAAAAGTGCACAAGATCAGAGCAGATTGAATTTCCATTCCTTTACGACGTATGTAAATGGAATGTGCCCATTCTCTAAAGGTCTGGAATTGCGGCATAATTACTACGTTTATAAATGGTCAGAATTCGACAAATTCTGTGAAGTCTTTAAGGAACGACTTCTATTAGACGAATATAAGCCGGTTTTCTCTGTCCTGTTGAAGCAATTCGACAATGTATAACGTAAAATCAACCACTGTGAGCTGAATTTTATAAACGGATTCTGAGAATCTGTCCCCCTTTGCCGTTATAGCGACGAGTGTTCGACCAATGTCGGGGATTTTCTCTTCCTGGCGGTCACTTTTTTTCATTCTTGCGCCGTAGTTAAGCGAGATTGTTATCTCTCACGGTCGCCCCTCGCGGGTGATACGCCGTCTAGAAGTTCAGCGCTCGACGGGCAAACAGGTGGACATATCCAAGGATTTTTAACGTCGATGATTACGTCGAAACTACGTCGACGGCGACGTTAATTCGATGTATCGTGGCTGGCTGGGAAGTTTATATTCGTAAGGTTATTTTTTTTTAAAATTATAATATCGTGTGCATGGGAAATCGGAGCAGGAATGAAATGTTTTATACGCAAAACAATAAGAATTGAAGATTTCCGAGGCTAATAGGTAAATTTTTTTAGTTTGGCGCAAAAATAAAATGGCTCAAATGCCGATTTTGAGAAAGTGAGTTCTAGCGGTTTGCACAGATTTCGGCTTGGCGCAACTTATTGAGAGCTTAAGGTAATAGATTTTTGAAAACAAGTGCAAAGGTTTTATTAGAATACAGCGTTAAATTTTAATGATCCGTGAAGAAATAATGCAGTTGTTAAGGGATTTCAAGCGATCTATCTCCAGAATTCTCGCCAAATGAGTACATTGATTTAAGTTGGGGGAATTCCGCCAAATTTCAGAAAATTGAAATCTTCTCATTTAGTACATCGGAGTAACGATGAATAAAACACGTTATAGTTGATAATTTAAAAAAAATTGGCTGTATTAAGGGATTCCACTTTTCAAATAAAGGCTTGCTTTACTTTTTCGCGGTCGAACCATTTCCCACATTGATTGCTGCTAAGTCAATGCTTCGAATGATTTCCTGAAAAAACGCTTGCAAAATGGCGTATGTTGGCACTTTGGCGAGGCTTAGATTTGAAACTGGATTTTATTTGAGACTGGGATATATAATGACACTGGTTATAGATAAAAATGAATGTTGGTATGTGTGTATGAGGTGTGTATGAGGTTACTCCAGCACCGTTGAGCACCGTTGAGCACCGTTGAGCACCGTTGCACCATGAAATTTGGTTCACCTAAGTCTTTTATCATGGAGAAGCTTTTTATGCTATCCGTTTTCCTCTAACTTGCCACCAGGTGATGGAGCAGAACGTCGAGTTCTATTCCGTTTAGCCGTTTACTATGCGAATATCGTCCAACCGATTTTGATGAAATTTGGTTCACGCGGATATTAGAACACGGAGAATATTTTTAGGTATCTATTTTGCTGTAACTTGCCGCTAAATGGCGCTGCAACGCATCAACTTCTATACCGTTCGACATAAAATTTCTTATACTTACACATTTCAGCACGAAGAATATATTCTAACTGTGTTCCTTTTGATGTTACTCACCACTAGATGGCACTGCAATGCATTGTTATTTTAACTCGCCACTAGATGACGCTGCAGCAGGCCAAATTCTTGACAATTCAAACGGTCGCTATGAAAATCAGTATACATAGCTATTTGAACAATGAGAATATTTTGGCGTTATCCATTTTGCTATAACTCGCCACTTGACGGCACTGTGGCAAATCATTACTTTAATTAACCACTAGATCGCGCTGCAGTGTATCACTTCTTGACTGTGCAACTGATCGCTATGAAAATAGGTATACATAGATATTTGAACACGGGGAAGAGTTTCGCGTTAGATGTCGCGTCAACACATGAACTTCAGGGCTGTCCAGCCGATCGTCCTGAAATTTCGTATTCATCGATATCTGAATGCGAAGAATATTTTCGCCGTATCCGTTTTGCTAAAACTCGCCACTAGATTGCGCTACGCCGCATGGCCTTCTGCGCCGTACAAACGATTGCCTTGAAATTCGGTATGCATGGTTATTGAACACAATATAATGCGATATCCATTTTGCTATACCTCTTTATTACAATGAATAGTAATCACCACAAATCGTAATATCAAAAAGTCCAATCATTCCCGTGCGAAGAACGGGTACTTCAGCTAGTATTATATATAAATATACTCTCACGCACGTATAAATATATAGATATTGATAATTTCGGGGGGGGGGGGGGTCCGGACCCATAGGACCATACGGCCCTGTTTACAGGAACACTCAAAATAATTTTAATACATTACGTTCTATGGGCATCTCTTAATAACCGATTCTAAAACTTTTTCGCTAATAGAAATCTGCACTATTCCTGATTAACATAGGCTAATATTCATGCATAGCATAAATATTTCTTTTACAAGAACACTCAAAATAGTTCGCAAATACTGTCGTAACTGTCTCTATTCGCCAAACGCCTGAAAAAAATCTAAATTTAGTAATTCTGCATACTCTCTTATTTTAAATTAAGTATACTACCATGCATTATACTTCATTTAAAATAAATAAATAGCAAATAGTATTTAAATGCAGTTTCTTTAGTTGTCAAACACATTAGTAGTCAAACATATTTGTTATTCACACATGCTTCGTTTCTCTCAGGACCTAATTCTAAAGCCGACGCGGACGAAGTCGCGGGTAGCCGCTAGTTAAAATATAAATGAGAAACTGTCCCCAACCTGTGACAGGCGGCAACTAAAGGGGGGGCAAGCGGGGACAAGCACCGGGAGACATTCTAAATGGAACGCCAAAATCAGTTATAGTTTCTTGGGCGTGGCTCCATCCGAGGGGGCACACGACCATGGGCGCCCATAAGGGGGGGCAAGGTAGGGAACTTCCCCTCCCTAAAGGTTTAAGTTAATGCCTCATTATGTTAACAAATGGCAAAAACAGAACTAAGTTTGTTAAAAGTTTGAAATTTGCCCCCCCCCTTTAGAATTTTTTTTTCAAGTTTGCCCCCCCCTCCCAGAAAAATTACTATGGGCGCCCATGCACACGGCACTACTTATGGTTCGCCCCAGATCACATAAACTCTAATTGCGGCATTGCCTGTGAAAATGACCTCTTTTTGCTCACTATTTACAGCAACAGGTCTTTTTTTCTAACGCTGAACAATTGATTTCAGACAAGTTTAAAATCGCTGCCCTTGATTTTTGCTTTCCTGAGAAATTATCTAGCTTGGCCATTTGGTAGAATACGCCATTGTTCCTGTTGTGTTGAAAAGCTTCTGTGACTCTATTCTTTTGTTGATTTTTGCAGGGGATTTTTTTTTTTTTTTTTTGAATCCTGAATCTGATGGTATATTTGGGTTATAAATGCATGATTTAGGTTCAAAATCATAACTTTGCCCCCTGACTTTTTAGACTAGGGGGGCAATTTTTACAACTGCAGGGGCAATTGCCCCCCCTTTCCTCCCAGATTACGCCTATGGTCTAAAGAGATAATACAATATTATCTTATCTCCAAAAAACTCCCAAGATTTACGAACAATACTTCGCCAAATTTAGCGCAAAAACCATGTGTTGGAAATTGTCATATAATCGATGCGTATGACGTTATTTATCTTTCTTGTTATTTTAAAAGGGGGCGTTCATTTTGTATAACTATTTTGAACAGAATATTTTTATTTTGTGATACTGCATTAGTGCCGTAAAAATAGGCTTCACAGGACAAATGCCTGGAGGCCCCGAAGCTCATGAGCTTCACTATCAACGTAACTCATTTTTCTTCCCAAATTTGCAGAAAAAGAAATTGTTGCTCTTGTATTGTTTCTTGGATTCACATTCAACTATCCTTCTAATACTCAGATCAAAACACTAAATCAGAAAGTAAGAATAAAAAGTTGATTACTGCTTGATATTTACAAGCAGATTGGTTAAACTAGAGATCTGCGTGTTTCGCTTATTTGTAATCTAATCTAAAACCTTTTTTCTGTTTTATAAGCTCTTTCAGGTTAAGAGACATAGTGCTCGATGGCCCCTTTCCACCTCTTATTTATAACAATTTCTAAATGTAGTATTAAAAGTCTTTTTTGTGTAATATTAAGCTTTTGAAATGTGTAGGATAAGGGCATTAGTAATTAACATTTTAAAGGCAATAATAAGCATTAACTAGTAATTGCTAATTATAAAAACTATCTAGAAACGAAATTTTTGTTTTCAAAACTTTGAATTTTCATGTAAGGTAATTTATCATAGAATATTGGAAATTTCTATTTTTTCTATATTTTATAAGTTGTCATGGTGGCAACACCAGTCATTGATACCAAGAACAAAGTTTTGACTCCAGTGATTGAGAGTTCCTGCTCCAGTAATTAACATCTAAGAAATGAGTAGAAACACATGCTGTTTTAAATGCAATGACGTAAAAATGGCTCAAGAAAATGAAGTGAAATTTGGCGACATGATAGAAAGTCACAAAACTTAAAATACGAGTCAAATTAAAAAAAAAATGATCAGATCCCTCTACTTAAACAATAACGTCGAATTTTTTAATTTTTTTAAAAATTGATTAGATTTTGAGATTTTGCATAAAATGTTTTAAACGGCGTAAATATTTGTTCGTACCTCACGATGCGCTAAAGGGACTGAAATGATATTTGGTGATATGATAAGTGGTCACTCACTCCACTTAACTACGCACATCAATTTTTAAAAAAGTTTTGATTAGATTTTGGGATTTTTCGAAAATCGTTTCAAAGAGTGTAAATATTTTTTTTTTGCGCATCATGTAATAACGACTAAAGCAAACGAAATGAAAATTTCGGGCAGTTGGTATCAGAACTTTTTTTATGGGTGGGAAATCTTATGGTTGCAAACGAGCGCTAGAAACACCACACCGCTCATCGTTATACTCAAGATGGAAAAAGCTAACACAGGTGGGGGCGCACTGAAGCCCAGCAAAATATCAACATCTTCTAAAAGTTCTAGTATTTCGACTTAAATCAATAACACACACACAAAAAAAAAAAATCAAAGGCGAAAGAAAATAAAACCTGCTTTTATTTAATAATGGTTGATAACAATCTAGATTCAAACATAGTAAACAGGGGTAAGTTTCGTGTTTTATATTGCCCCGCCAATATAAAACTAGTAAAATAGAATATTTGGCTCGCACTCAAGTACTTTTTAGGAGGGATTAGTTTAAAAATTACTTTATTTTTAATAACTTGTGTTTGTATGTTTCTTAAACACATGATACAAAACAAATGAAAATACGAAATAAGTACTTGATTTTGAAGAGAGGTCTTGTAAAGATACACAAAATTGAGAAAAAGAAGAAAATAATTAGTTATCCAAATATTTATAATAATAAAGTAAAAACAACTAACAAGCTGCAATCATATTTTTACATTGGCGTAAATTGGCATGTAACATTGGTGTGTTGCTAGGCTAGGGCAAACTGCTTCCTCTTGTACAAAATATTTTCGCGAACAGGAAAAGCGGATGTCCTTCAGAAAAAGATTCCCTCTTCTTGGAATTCGGGTGTCCAGTTTGAAGGTCAACAAAGATATCCTAATTAGTCGCTCCACGTGCCCGAAATTTTTCAAGGGGTGCGACAGATTCTTTCCCTTAGGGATAGCCCCCCCCTCCCCCTGTTTCTTGTTTGGTTTATATAACTTTGTTTTACTGTTCCTTCCAGGCGGAAGCATACTAGCATAGGGGTGGCCCACCCAACACTCAACAAAGATGAATAAAGAAGTGACGGGGACGTGTGGGGGGGGGAGTTACTGCATTTTCAGAACTGGGTACAAAACGATGCGTCTTGTGGGATCAATTGCGACTACAAAAATTTTAGAAATGATCGTAATATGGAAATGTGACACCGTGAAAAAAATTGGTCATTTTTGTCGTTTTCTGAGCACTTGTATATCAGAAATGGTGTGCGGAAAAAACGCGAACGGTAAACGCTCCCATAATTTTTACTAAATATTGGACATAAACATTCTTTGTTTTGTAATATACATGAGAAAGGTAATTGGATCTTACGTCCAAATTTCTTTTGTTTTGGGGTAAAGGGGTTAACTTACAGTTCAGTAGGTCTGGGAGTGATAAACCTCTTAGAAAAGCTATTGTTATTAGGCTTTCCTAAGCATATAACATATGAAAAATAGCAAAAGCGTCGGGAGGGGGGCACAAGGGATCACGTTCCCCTTCCACCGTGCCTCCCCTAAACTTTGTCTCAAGAAATTTGTCAAATGAACATTTGTTTGACAATTTGAAAAACTTTTTTTTTCTGCTCTTATATTCGATATGTGCACCCCCCCTCCCTCAAAGCTTTCCTGTACCCCTCCAAAATTTCAGTAGGTCAGGATGCAACGCAGTGATAAGCCTTCCTCAGGAAGCTATTGTTATTAGGTTTTTCTTAGCGTATAATACATATGAGCCACAGGTTTTGCGTAGGGGAGGACGCAGGGTGAGGGCGCCCTAACTTCATCTCAAAATCTTTTAAACAAACATTTGTTTTAAAATTTAAAAGATACTTCCCTTTTCTGCTCTTAAATTCTATAGGTGTCCCCCTCAAATCTTTCATGTGCCCCGCCACAATTCTGTTGGTCTGGAAACAATGATAAGCCTTAATTAGGATTAGGAAGCTATTGTTACTAGGTTAAGTATTTTAAGCGTAAAATACATTTGAACCATAGGCGTAGTGTCGGGGGTTAAAAAGGGGGGCACGTGCCCCCAGATAGAATAAACAACAGAGTTACTTTATGGTATTGAATAAAATTTTCAGATCATTAAATGTAAATACATACTAAATTTTACTTTATTTACAGCCCTCTTACAAAAATTCCCAAAAAGGTAAAATGCGCTACCATACATTAATGAGGCGATGCACAAAGTTTCAGCCTTTCTCATAAAAACGCTTAGAGGTATGTTTAATCAAAGTTGGTGAGGGGCAATACGCTATACAATGTCAATAAGAGTAGAAGTATTATTATTAAAACTATTCGAGCAAAACTATTAATTTTAATCAGTTATTTATAACCAATATTTGACATTAAGAAATGAGTTTTAAATAATTTTAAACCAGTTTCCTTTAAAATGTTCCCTTAAAATCGATTTCTTTTTTATATCATTTAGAAATGAAAATTTGTTTAAAAACATTACATATTCCACTAACATTTGATTTAAAGAGTTTTCTTTCTTTCTTTTCTTTTCTTTTCTTTTTTTTTTTTTTTTAAGAAGTTATTTCTGATTGACTAATTTAATTATGGAAAATATATACTATGTATGTATTTGATTCTTTTAAGTACAGGAGTAATGTTTATATTGAATATTTTCAAAATTAAAAATATATATGTAAATTTATAGTTATAAATCATTCATTATTCTAATAATTATTATTTAAAACCGAAGAACTAGCAAAATAAATTACCATGAATCAGAATAAACCCGTACACTTAGAAAAAGAAAACCAGTAATCATAAGCGATATTGTATTAGGAATAAGACTGAAGGTTAGAGTAATTATGGCGAACGTGCATGTTACATGTGGAATCACGGAAAAATGCGCACCGGAAAAAAGCGCACCCGGAAAAAAGCGCACCTGGAAAAAAGCGCACCGGAAAAAAGCGCACCCGGAAAAAAGCGCACCTGGAAAAAAGCGCACCGGAAAAAAGCGTACCGGAAAAAAGCGCACAATATTGAATGGGTTTGTATTTTGTGAAGAGAAGAGGGGGGGGGCATGGATTTAAAAAAATTTGAGGAACAAGTGGGCGTCCAAAAGGGCGTAAACAGAGGCAGGCGCCTAGCCAGGAAGAATTTTCGGGGGGGGGGATATGAACTTATATGTGTATAAATAGACTGAATTTCATCACTAATGCAAAAATTTCGGGGGGGGGATATAACCCGATATCTCCCCCCCCTGGCTACGCCTCTGAACAGAAGTCCCTAGTCCTCACAGTGAGGACACACAACTCTCACGTTTTGACTGTTGTAAGTCACGAAGAATAAATTTCGTTTCTATAAAAATACTTAAAGGTGACACAGTTATACGAGAATCACCTTTACTTTTTAGCACTTCATTTCCCGTGAAAATTGTCAGGATTATTTTTTACAGCTCTGGCAACTGCTGAAAGCAAGAGATTAAGATGGAAAAACGTTGATATAGAAGAAGAATTGAATAGCCTGCCTTGCTATTATATTTTACGGCAGGCATAGATAACAAGTCTTCAAAACCTGTGCACATATTGTGTCTAAACAGGTGTCCCTAACTCGATCATTGAAGGCGGGAGGAAATAGATTTATACACGGATAATCTGAAAAATATTGAAACGCACTTTTTCCTAGAGTATACGTGATGAGTGTAAATTTACAAAAATTCTTAAAATGGGGCACATATCTGTTTTTTTTTTTTTTAATGGAAACCAATTCAACTGAATCTGTTCAGTTTAAAGCTATTGAACTAAAAACTGAACATTGTGAATGGGGATCATCTGCCAAATAAGAAATGCAATTTTTGACCTATCACGAAAAAGGTGGAACAGAACGTTAACACATGGAAGAAAATTTCGCTCTACGTTCGAACCCGAGAAACAAGTCTTATAGCCAGCCGCGTATGTAGAGGAGGGGGGGGGCTTCAGCCCTCCTTTCCTAAATTTGACCCTTTACTTAGCTTACAATGGGATATTTATTTCCCAGACCCAGACAGCACATAAGCTTAAATCAAGCTTGACATTTCTTTGAATTTGACGCATTAATACAAGCTTGACAGTTCATTTCATTTTAAGCTTGCAGCAAGCTTGGAGATTACAAAAAAATGAGTCAGCAAATATTTTCCCGCCGAATTTAAGTCATTTGAACTGTCCAGCTTGAATACAACTTGATTACTGATTGATTTGGAAAGCCACATCCACATAACAAATAATTTATCATCAGTCATAAATGTACTTGACCATAGAATTAAAAAAAGGATTCTATATTTCAAAATATTGAAATTCCTCAAAATAAAATACAAATATACTACAAAATTGATTTAAAAATCAGTCGTTTGTCTTGATTTTTGCCAATATTGCCCAACATGAGTGTTGCGATGTTGAAAGTTTTAAAACGTGTGCTGCTTTTAAGTTTATATTATGCTTATTCCGCTATTAGTAGAGTCTATAAATCACACATAACATTACTTTAATTTTGATTCATCCCATGGAAAAATAAAAGAAGCAGTTCGGTATCGGTCAATACTGATCAAACTCGCCAAAAAACGACGTGACAACCATAACAGTCACTTCAAACTTTAGTGATGTCGCCGCGAGTCAAAATTGGCATGGTGGTTAGGACGCTGGCTTTGCACACTTGAGGTTTCGAGATCGATTCCAGCCGCGGGTGCTAGGCCGAAACAGTTTAAATAAGAGGTTTCAGTGCAGAGGGAAAAATGCGTGGAAAAATAAAATTTAAGGGGCAGGTTCGCTGACCTGCGCCTCATGTATTCAGAAATTTTTTTAAGCTTGTTATGTCAAGCTTGATTCAAGCTTTCTATGTCAAGCTTAATGCAAGTTGAACAAGTGTAAACTTGAACACTTGATTCAAGCTTGCCTTAAGCTTACACGCTTGAAATTTTCAAGCTTAATTCAAGTTTATTGACTTGATAAATCAAGCTTACTGCAAGTTTGATGCAAATTTGCTGTGCATTCTGGGCTACAGCTGATACTTAGTTAGCAATTCGATGCGCACACACACCACCTCCTGAAATAAAATCCTGGTTACGCCACTGTACATAGCATTACGTACGATTACGAATGGTTAAAATACTACACGCAATTGCAATTTTTTTTTTTTTTTGGTTAAAAAACAAATAAAAATATCATAGATTATTTTTTGACTTTAAAGCGTAAGAGTTGTATTTAGAGTTTATTTTCTCTGATTAATAGATGTTTTTTTTTATACAAATGTATTGTTTTATACAATGTTAAATTATCCGAATAACTCAGATAGCGCCCATAGAAATCTTCCAAAAACATGCTGTCCGTACTCATAGTCTCCCTCCCCCTTTTTTAATTCTGAACGCTGGTTTAACCTGTTCATTCTCATCATAAAAAGTATAACGGAAAGCTTGTGCCCAGTGTTGCTTCTGAGCGCTGATTCTTGAAAGATGGGGGTCCCCCCCCCTCCCTCACAGACGTCAACATTTTAAAAGCATACTGAACTTTTTTGAATTATTTTAATACCAGAGTGGCCTACGCAGGGGTGGGCATAGAAATCCCGGGTCCCTCTCGAAATTTTTGTTGAAAAACGAAACGATAACTTTAAAAAAAATGTGTTTTAAGTTTACAATCCTAATATTTTTATTTTTATTTTATTTTTATTTTTTTAATTTCCAAATAATATTTTAAATAGTAAAAATGCCTGAATTCGTTTACTTTATAAGTACCGTTATATAGTAACGGTTGATTTTTGAAAGTAGCAATTCTTTACTTCGAGTCTGAGTGATTATCCGCATCTCAGTAACGAATACGTACGGTTTACAACAGCTGTATGCAAATTTTAATCATTTGACGCCTAGAATACGAATTTTAGACTCTTTTTACCCCTGAAGGGCAGAGCGATGGAGAAGTTCGTAACAATATTATGAATCGATACATTACATAACTTTTATATATTCAGGATGGAGAGTTTATGATTCTTTGCTTTTAGAGCTTAGTTCTAGAGCTTGTGTAATAATGATATTTTGAGTGGTTATCAAGTAGAGATGGGAAAAGAATGAACACCCTGTTCTTTTGAACCTGTTCTCAAGAAAGAACGGGAACACCCTGCTCAGTGATCACGGCAAAAACATGTTCTCAGTTCATTAAGGTCCGACGCTTCAAAATTTTATGGCAGGCAAGCGTTTTGAAAAGAGAAATTTTGGAAAATGCCTTAAAGGTGAAATTTCTCATTGAAAGGCACGATTAATATTTTTTTGCTAAGAAAAATTTAAATTCTGGGGGGGCCAGACCCCCCCACCCCCACATTGGCTAGGTATCTGAGGTGGGGACAGAAGTTCACAATTTTAGCTTTATCAAATTCTAATAGTGGAATCTTAGTTATTTTGAGAAATAATGATAACGAAGATGATTATCTGAGGGGGGGGGGATAGAACTTTTAACCCAACCTACCATAATTTTAAAGTGGACCCGCGTAAAGAATAAGAAGCTTTCTTATATGTTCAATACGAAATGCACTCACAGGAAAACAATTCGTCAATTTTTATTATTCCAGCCAAACTACTCAATTTCAATCAAAGTAAAAAATTTAATAATAAAGAAAACGATAGTCTGAAACACAAACAAATCGAAAAAAAAATATTTTATCAACGTCAAACAATAATATAAGCATTACACTATCTCCATATAAAACGCGCCTTCGCTTCATACGCTCTTAGCCATCTCTTATTGGCTGAAAAAGAACATGTTCCAGAGCAGCCTCTCCTATTGGCTGAAAAAGAACACGTTCTTTTGATCACGGCTGGAGGAGTTCTCCGAGCAGTGAGCGGGAACTCCTAGTTCAGCGGTCTCTAGCACGATCTTATCGGAAAGCATCCGGAAAGCACTGGAGATCTTCGGATAAATAGTCGCTACCCTCATTTTGACTCTACCACCATGGTTTCGTCTAATGGAAGTGAGAATTTTTATGCCTCTTCCGAAAGTATCGGAAGGGGACGCTATCAACCAATCAAAACAAGGCACTCTTTGCCGCATTCGAGCACGTAGTTTAAGTTTATGACATAGTACTTAAATAGGTACCACGTCTTGTCTTATTTTGTTAGTCGATCTCTGGCGGTGTTATACGATGTGAATATACAACGTGTAAGATACTAATGCGCAGTACTCAAATACAGTCGAATCCTGGTAATAAATTCATTTTTTAGTCAAGTACATATTTATTTACTTTTTCATTTATTCATTTATTTATTATTTGTTTACTACCTTTTTATTGATTTTATATTATTATTTAAATTTTATTTCTTTTTGTAAAATCTTTACTTTGTGGAATCAGAATTTTACACTTTCAAAATAAATCACTTTTAACACCCACACAACTCAATATTTCTTTAAGGTACATTAATTTTTGTCAGATAATTGATTTTGTCAGATTATTTTTTTCCTAATTTTCACCCGTTCGTGAAGCAACAGCAACAGTATTAATTTTTTAAGCATAATCAATTGTAAAAATATATTCTTTGGATAGCAGAAATAAAATTTTAAAAATATATAAATAAATATACAATCAACTCACAATTTTACGACCCTTCCGATTTAAAGACCCTCTGATGAAGTGCTGAGAGTTTTTCAATACCTTTTACAAACTTTTGATTTAACAACCATTTGATTTAACGTCCTACTTGCCAAGGTTCCCGTTAAGTTATTTAAATCGCGAGTCGAGTGTATATATTAATAAATTAAGACATATATTAAAAAATTCAATAAGTAGTAAAAATAAATAAATAAAAAAGTAAATAAATATTTACTTGACTAAAAAATGAATTAATTACCAGTATTCGCGTATTAAAGAAAAGCACGTAAAAATGTTTGCGCAGCACGGGGTTCGAAAGCACATTACCAAACTGTTAGTCCCGTGACACACTGATTCAGCCACCAGCGGCTTACGCTTTTTTCGCGTAACTTTCATTTAAAGTTTTAGTAAAGCGGTTCGAAAATGAATATTAATTTTTCTCGACTTTATTTGAGTATTGTGTCTTTATTTTACACTTAGTATATTCACATGGTATACTACCACTATACCAAAGATCATTGAAATCCATTTTCCTGAAGCCGTGCCTCCTCCTTGTAAAAAAAAAAAAAAAAATCTGATGTGTCCAACACATGACTTCCTTGCACGTCTATTAAATCAAAAAATTTTTCTACGCACTTCCTCTAAACTTATTTGTTTGAAAGAGATAAAATATCAATAATAGTAAGGTTTAGCGATTTCTAGCCAAATATTTCGATATCGCCAAGCTGAGTTCAATTTGAAAGATTTCCTTCTGACACTTTATTTGGCGATATTTCACCAAAAGCCGACAAACTTGAGATAGTTTGCGAGATTTTGGGGATAGCCAAAGTAGTCATTGACCACAGACTTTCAATGAATTGAATGCATCCGTACACCTTAATGTATTTAAAGTCATTTGGCTCACCCTGTAAATAAATTCCCAGTCGATTGCTGTCAAAAAAGATATTGAAAACAGTTAGATATTATAATATAGCGTTTTAGAGTTATACAAAACACGAAAACGAAGTTTTAGAGTTATACAAAATACGAAATAATTTTTGGCGCCAAATTTGGCGATATTTCGGCGAAACTCGTCAATGTCGACGACATTTGGCGATATTTTAAGCATGGACCAACAATGACAGATTATCGCCAAATTTGGCGATATTTCGCCAAAACTCCCCAAGAACGATGGCAAACGGCGATACTTTGGGCATGGACCAAATGACTAACTATCGCCAAATTTGGCGACATTTTGGCAAAACTCGCCAAGGTCGAGGACAGACGGCGAAATTTTGGGCATGGACCAAACAATGACTGTCTACAATTGTATTATATTGAAGATGTCCATAGACATTAAAGTACTGAAATTCTTTTCGGTGGTCCTGTAAATAAACTCTCCAGTCGATTGGAACCAAAAATCGAGATGCACAACTAGATGTTAGAACAATCTTATATATGAAATTTCATAATAGTTTTTGAGATTTGTGAGTTAAATATGCACACACGTACACCAAAAGTGGCCAAGCTTAGCGACTTTTGCCATAGTTCTTAAGGGAGGCACGTGACCATGGTCGGACCATTACCTAACTTATGTGGTAGGACGGTATTGTGCTTGAAATGGATGAATGCCCCTAAAATTGCCATTGACCGTAATGTATAGGAAATCTTTTGAGTGCTCCTGTAGCAGAACTGTAATTGATAAAGACACTTTTTTTAATGGAGAAATTCATTTTCTAACTCTTTACAGCATATATCACTTCTGAGTCGTTTGAAATAGCCCAATACCTCTGAAAAACGCTTTGATGAATTTCGAATCTTTTAGGCGGTTCTGTAGATAAACTATCCAGTCGAATGGAACCGAAAAGGGAGGTTGTCAACTAGATGTTACAACTATCCAAAACACAGAAGTAAAAACGGTAATATTCGAGTAAAAAGAAATCGGATTGAAATTATCGTCCAAGCAATGGAAGAAAATCATTACTTAAATGAAAACAACTTTTCCAGTTTTTATAGAGCGCAGCAAACGAAATGAGGATTTGAAATCTCTAGCACAAAAATTAAACAGCAGTGGAGGTTTTATTAAAAATGTGAAAGCTTGGCAAAAGGTAAGCTGAGTGTTATTTTATAAATTTTAAATATTATTAAAATTAGCATTATTATATTCAAATTGTTCTAGGCTCTAAATATTTTTTAAACTCTTGAATCAGTTGGAATGCTAATGATTTATTCAACCGAAAATTGTTGATAAATTCGTCGTCGCTTAATTCAAAGGATTTACACCTAGGAATCGAATTTCGATTCCTATGAACCCTTCTAACATCTTATTGCTGTGCAACAGTTCCTAAAATTAAAATTGAGCCATTATTTTGATGTAAACAACTACCATCAGAACAAATCACCACGCACGCTGACTTGTATCCGAAGCGGAAAGAGCTTTTCACTTGCGTTTACCCTGCCGGAAAAAAAAGTGGAATTTCCGACAGTGTTTCCGATATCGGAACGTTCCCGAGAGCATCATGGTAGACTTTGACGCCCTTTCGGAATGTGACGTCATGAGTGAGAAAAGGGTTGTTTTTCCGCTTCGGAAAGGTTTTCGAAACGATCGTACTAGAGCCCCTGGTGTTCTTTATCGGAACGGAGAGCTAAGGTGTTCTATCCGGGAACGGGGTAAAAGGCATTCTCTTGCTGAACAGGTTAAACGAACTGTTCTTCGGTGAAAGGTGTTCTTTCATTGATCTGTTCCCTGTTCTTTAGCTTTAATTAAGTTCTAAGCTAGGGTCAAAGTAGTAGACTTGGAGTCAGAAGCAAGGCCGTACTTAAACGGGGGGGGGTCCTATGAGTTCGGACGCCGCTCCCCTGAAGTTATTACATTATATGTACATGGTGTATTTATATAGGGACGTAGCCAGAAAAATTTTTCTGTGTGGGGATAGTGAGGGGCATGGGCGCCGGCAGCATAGGGCAAGGGTGGGACAATGCCCCCTCCCCCTGGATTTTTGTGTGCAGTGTTATCCTTTGCTTTTTTGCTCTTTCCAACATGGTAACTATACGTTGAAGTAGTCTTTGCCCCCCCCCCCTAGGAAATATTCTGCCTGCGCCCATGGTGAGGGGTATGAAATGCAGTGATGTATAAATGAACGAAATGTTTGCGCAATAATAAAAAAAATTAATCTTAATAAATTAGACAGAAATTGGGTGTGGGGGATATATCCTGAAAATTTTTTCCCGATATACCATGCTCCCCGACTTGAAATTATTTTCTAGGTATGGCCCTGGTCGGAAGCCATTTAATCTGGATTTTCGGAGCCATGTAATTTTATATGCCAAAGTCGTATTCATTTTCTTAAATGGTAGTCGAAGCAATCGACATATTTATACACGCGTATAATTTTTAATCTGGAGCCTGATGCTTAACAGCTTTTTAAACGGAGTCTTTAATTTTTAAGCTGGAGCATGTACTTTTTAAGCTGAAACTTTACTCTTTTTTTCTTTTTAAGCTCTAAGGGTGTATCGACTATTTTGTGGACTCCCACATTGGAAATGTGCAGGTCCATGACGTATGTTTTTAACCTGAAGGCTACACAATGATTTTTTTAAAACTTGAGATGGATTTATTTAATATTTTGAGTTAGTCTAAACTTTAGAGCTAAAAATGTTTGTCGTTGGAACCAAAGCCATATCTTTTAAGCTGGAGCCCGAGACATCTATTTTTATTTGTTGTTGCAGCCAAAGCATGAATGTTTTTATTATTATTATTATTATTATTCGAGCCGGATCCATAACCTTTTGGAGCTAGACCTGGAACAATAAAAGTTTTTTTAAGATAAAGAGGCGGACCGAACGGCGGAAAAGGGTGAATTTTTCATAAAACGATTTCATCATTATTATTTTGTTAAAAACATTTTAAATTGGGGGGGGGGGGGGACCAGACTTCCTGATTCACCTCCTCGGATACAAGGGGTCAGAGCCGTATCCAGAAAAAAATTTATCCAGACAAAAATTTCGGAGGGGGACCAAACGAAAGAAAGGTTGAATTTTTCGCAAAGACTTCATCTTTATTAGTTTGTTAACAAAAGTTTAAATTTCGGGGGTGTGGTGGACCAGACCCCTTGGTACGGCCTTGAAGGGGGCCGTACCAAGGGGTCTGGTCCACCCTTGGTACGGCCCCCAACCCGTAACCCTCTCCAGCGGTCCTACAACCCCCCCCCCCTTCCGCTCGCTCCTCTAAAGGTTACGACTTTGACTATAGGGTGGAAGCTTTCCCGAATGTATTCCAAGTGGGAGGGTTGAAAATTGCATCTTCCGTTCGCTTTATCAGGAAATTTATGGTGTGGACTGAGAATAAGACTAGGAAAGGGGGGAGGGGGAGAATTCATCGCAGATTATCAGCTTTGGCGGTCTGCTGTAGTAGTGCTGAAGCTACTGTAGTAGTGCTGAAGCAGAAAAAACAAAAACAAAACTGGTGTTCCGTTGGAATTGATTTTCTCTTTGTTTAGATTTACCAATTGCATTAGCATCTTGGAATATTGTTCATCGAATCGTTGAATAAACACTTCTGTGGTTGGATCATTTTTATGTCTTGTAAATAATGATAACAATTATCTAAATAAATTAATCAAGTCAAAAATGAACAAAAATTTGTAATTTATATTTTTTAAGTGACTCTAATATTGTTTATCATGCTGTGTATGCAGTATATACAATCATATATCTATATCGTGTACATTGAATCAGCCATTACTGTACTTAAATTTATATTCAGTTCAAGTAAATTAATGTTTAAAAAATGAAGATTTTGTAATATTGTCTTTTACTAAATACGGATTTTAAATTAATGAAAGCGAGACACAAGAGAAGAAGTATACTAGTTCTTTAGCTCTTCTGTAGTGTTTCATTATATTTAATTAAAATACCGACAAGTCTAATCAAACAGTTATGAATATTATGTCATTTTAGGAGCTTTCAGAATCAAATATTGTTTACTAATGTAAGCAATATTGTATTACTCAGGTAAGTAATCGAAAATTAAGCCTGGCCTAAATAATTCTCTTTAGAATTTCAGTTTTTCCATTTATTTTTACATACGTGCTATGAGTAAGGATAACAAAAGTAAATAAAAAGCATCGGCAAAAATTTTGATTTTAAAAAGATGTGCATATTTAACAGTATATTATAGAACGTTAATATAATTAAAATACTTTTACAAAAAATTACTGTTAACATACATGATTAAAGAAAGAAAGAATGTTGCTTGCAAATTTTTTTTTAAACATTTTACAATTGTTGTTGTTGTTGCTAATGCCCTCTGGCAACCCTCGGGGCGGTGCCAGATCCCTCAAATTGGCAGGCGATGGGCGGAAGGGGCTGCATCCATTTTAATGAGCCCCAGTGGGAGGAACTCCGACTCAGCTTGGCGTCCCCTAATTTTGAACCAATTCCAGAGGAGGGACCCACCCCCTGAAATCGGCACCCCCAGAGGTATCGTTTAGCAATTTGGAGGACATTGAAGCCACGACGGATTTTACGTGCACCAGCTCCCATTAGGGCACACGGTCCCACAGCAGTCGAGCAGAGAGGAAGTTGATCCTCCCAAGCACTGGCCAATCCGGATGCTGCTTCACTTTTCGTGCTCTTATGGGAACGGAGTTTAGTGCCCAGACCACTGCGGGTTTTACAATTGTACTAAGTATAGTACATGTTAAAAATACGTAAATTTTCATTTTTAAGTTGAATAAAATAGTCATAATAAAGCTACCATAAATCAAAGAACCTGTTCTCAAAAGAACAGGAAAAATAACTGTTCTTTTAAAAAGAACGGGAATGGTGAACAACTGTTCTTTGAAAATAACGGTTTTCCCCACCTCTATTATCAAGTCATTTTCAAGCAGGTGACAGTTATGCAATAGTATATTTTTTAAGCATGTGCGTCATTAATATTTGAACACATTATCAGAGTGGTTATAAATAGTGATGTAGGTACGCTGTTTTCGTTAGTAAAACCTTTGATGCGAAGGTTTCATTAACTACAGAAACTGGTAGGTAGCAAAATTTATGGTTTCATTAGATTACTACATTCTCATTACTTATGTCTGAAAATATTGTTTCAAGCGTATTTTGAATAAATTTAAATTTTGACGTGTTTAGTTTTTGTACAATATTAATGTTACATATATAGCACTTCTAAATTTGTAAGTTTAAATAGGAGAGTAAGATTCAAAAAGAAATTTTAGTATTCAATTAGAATGAAATGTTAATCGCATTTATTCATATTTACATAATAGAAAGATTACAGTAAAAAAGAAAGAAAATTGGAAATAGTTAATTTTTGGTTTTAAAAATTCTGCAGAAAAAAGTTATACAAGATTTTGAGTTTTTTTGGCGTAATTCTGCTATAATATTTTAATCAATGTTTTTATCTATCATACCTTGCGATTTTTTTATGAATAAGATGTTTTTACTACATTAAATATTTTTATGGATGTATAATTTTATATCATTCATAATAGTTTCAGACTGAAAAAATGAATAATGCAAATTAGGATTTATTTATTTAATTTCTTTCATCATATCGTGTATAGAATACAAAAATTTATAGAATGCAATATCTTTTATAAGTATAACGATATAAACTTATAGTTAATGAAGCTGGCTAAATAGTTGCTTTTTTATGAATAAATAAGAGAAGATAAATAAAAGGAATTAATGCTAACATTAAAAGCTCTTCACAAAATGCTAGTGCATTATTTCATGATCAAAATGAAAACCTATAAAAATTGTCACGATGCTATACTCTCCCTTCACCTGTTCCTTTTATTATTTATACCTGGAAATATTTTTTCTGAAGTCGAACCCTACATTCTAATTAAATTATACTCTTGTATATGCTTGGGTACTCTATTCAATGAAGATGCTTGGGTACTCTGTTCAATAAGGATGCTTGGGTACTCAGTTCATTCCCCCCCCCCTCCCCCAAAATCACCAAAACATTTCTTTTCTTTTTTCTTTTTTGTTAAATATGAATCTTTAAATCATTCACTTTAAAATAAAACAAAAATCATGTCAAAACAATAGTTATAAAGCGCTTTTATATCAGTTTAAAAATGTAAACATACGCGACTACTGACACAGGAGATCAGCGAAACGACCAAATCGAATGTAGTCGAAGAAATCGAACTTCCTTCGTTTGCAATCCCTTCGTGTGTTTACATCGTTCACAACGTGGTATGGTTAATGCTTTAGTATTAGCGCGTTCTTTTTTTCGCCCTTTTATTTTAATTTTGAGTTTATCATTTAATCTTTTAATTTTATTTTCATAATAAAGTACAGTTTTTAAGTTGCAGCACCTGATTAAACTTATGTATTAGGATCGGCCATCGAAAATGATGGCAGTTATCTAGCGAGAGCGAGGCCTAATTTCATTTTGATCAAGAATAGTTTCAGCCCACAATTGTTTGGCCTATTATGTAGTGTAAATTTAAATTGTTTAGTTAATAATGTACTCACGATGCATTTAATATTTGTATGTATATTTTGATATTGATATTTAAAATATTAAGTTTCTTCCAAAACATTAAATTTCAGTGCTTCAATTAAAGCTTTTAATTTTAACTCTTAAAATTTTGCTTTATCTTGTTTAGAAACTTTTTATCTTCTGCAAAAAAATGCTGTGCCCCTCAAGAATAATTATTTTTTTTTCCTAATGGCAAAGGCATTTGACATAAAAAAAAAGAAAAAAAAGTCATTTCTCCATTCTTCTCCTCGCTTCCCAGTAACGATCTGCAATTGTGATTCGCGGAGAGTTCTGCACTGAAGGAGATGACAGCCATCCATAACCAGTTTACTATTGCAAAGAGGAAAATAAGAATCAGGAGCCAGGTTGATCCTGTGCAAGTGGGCAGCAAGACAGTAGGGTGGTCACAAGAAATCAACTTTCGAATTTTTGGGGCGGCACCCTCGAAAAAGTTGCCAATAGGCTCAAAAATGATATTGGTAAAGTTTCAGGTCATATGCATAATATTAACCAGTGCCGCATTGAGGTTAAAGTTTAGAAAAAAAGCGGTTTTTCGCAAAAAAAAAAGCAGTTTTTCCATCATAAAATGGATAAAACTGAGTCTAGAAACATGATGTTATTGTCGTTTCAGAAGAAAACTTCCCACCTTGATGAGCCACACATCACTTTTATGCAAAAATCTACAGATTTAACCCTCCAAGTGGTTGTGATGTCAAATCTCGTCGACTTTATTCCAGTTTTCACTGCAATACATCTATAATAATAATCATTTGTAATACTAAGATATCATAAAATATGATTGATATTAAAGCTTGTATGTAATTTAGAAGTCTTTCTTTAAGTAATTGCAAATCTTCCTGTTAAAAATTTTACTTTTTTTACAATTTAAAAATTGCATGAAAATTTTACTGTGAAAACAACTTTAGATTATTTGTCCATTTCCAAAACGCTCAGAGAGTAACATTCGGATAATTTCTAGTCCTAAAAAAAGCATATATCTATGCTTTTTTCAAGACTATCCGAATCCTAAAAGTTGGCTTTTTTATGAAAGTTCAAAAAATTATATTTCGTCTTTCCTCCTTTTGTTTTTCTTCGTTTTTCTTTCTTTTTTGTGTACAAAATAAAGTTTGTAATTTAAAAAAATCTGAAATTAAAAAAATGAAATTTAAGTAAAATAATTAACAGAAAATAAGGTCAAAGAAGCCATAAAATTGAGAACGACTAACGTTTAGATATATTTGATTATTAAAGTTATGTATCTAAGAGGAAGCATATTATAAAGAAAATAAATTATTATTGTTTACATTTTTTTCTTAAAGTGGCAAGGATTAGATAATATTTCTTTAGAAGAGTCTGGAAAAGTTTTTTTACATTCGGATACTACCTGTAGTAAAAATCGCTTTTGCTCTTCATCCTCAGTTAAACAGGAATTAAATCCTGGGATTAATTTTACTCCCCTTTCGTCTGAGTCATTAAAAAGCTTTCAGTTTTTTTTGTTTTTTTTCTTCAAATAATACTGATTTTCCCACCATACATCGGGATCAGTATTCAAAAATTGTATGTTAAAATTAAATCTCTAATTAGAGATGAAATAAAAAAATTAACTTTATTCAATAAACTAGCTGAAGTACCCGTCCTTGACGGGTTAGTGAATGCAAATTTCCAAAAAGCAAGAATTTTCGTCAGCATTGTAGGAGTACACAGAATGGATGTAGTATGTTGCCAAAGTAAAGAAAGCAAAGTTATAATTTTTAAGTATTGTTAAAATATTACAGATTACAGAGTAACTAAGTAATATCATTTCATTCGCTTTGGTCGTAATTATGTGATGCGCGAACGAATATTGACGCATATTGAAATAATTTTCGCAAAATCTCAAAATCTAATCAACATTTTTGAAAAATTTTGAAGGCTAGAATTTAAGTTGAGTGACAACCTATCCTGTCACCCAATTTCGTTCCATTCCCTGCAGTCTTTATTTCGAGATGCTGGAACAAAATTCCAGCATTTTAAAACGATTTTCGCAAAATCTCAAAATGTAATCAATATATTTTAAAATTTCAACGCCTATAAATTAAGATTAGCAACTACCTATCCTATCACTAAATTTCGTATCATTCGTATTAGTCGTTATTACGTGATGTTTGAAGAAATATAAGCGTATTTTGAGAGAATTTTCACAAAATCTCAAAATCTAATAAAAATGTTTAAAAAATTGGACACCTATAGTTTATGTTGAGCAACCATCTATCATGTGACCAAATTTCATATCAATCGCTTTAGTCATTATTACTTAATGCGGGAACAAAGATTCACTCAGTTTGAAATGATTTTCGCAAAATCTCAAAATCTAGTCAAGATTTTTTTTTAATTCGACGCCTATGTTCTAAGTTGAGTGACCACCTATCATGTCACGCAATTTCATATCATTCGCTTCAGTCGTTTTTACGTGATGCTTGAACACAAATTTATGCAGTTTGAAAGTTTTTTCGCAAAATCTCAAAATCCAATCAGGATTTTTTTAAAATTGGACGCCTATGTTCTAGTTGAGTGACCACCTATCACGACACCCAATTTCATATCATTCGCTTTAGTCGTTTTTACGTGATGCTTGAACACAAATTTACGCACTTTGAAAGGATTTTCGCAAAATCTCAAAATCCAATCAAGATTTTTTTAAAATTTGACGCCTATGTTTTAAGTTGAGTGACCACCTATCATGACACCCAATTTCATATCATTCGCTTCTGTCGTTTTTGCATGATGCTTGAACACAAATTTACGCAGTTTGAAACGATTTTCGCAAAATCTGAAAATCTAATCAAGATTTTTTAAAAATTCGACGCCTATGTTTTAAGTTGAGTGACCACCTATCATGACACCAAATTTCATATCATTCGCTTCAGTCGTTTTTACGTGATGCTTAAACAAAAAAAGCGTCACGGACAGAATGACAGAATGACAGACAGACAAACTTTTTTTTGAGGGTCGCATCGGATTCCCGGGTGCTTGAAACGGATAGAAATCGCAAAATTTTTGAATTCCAAGAAATGTACAGACAAAAGTCTATTTTTATTTATATAGATGATCTACTTCGTTGAAACATTGTTGCTCTTACATCTTCATTACCATCATTTTTTTTTTTTTCAAATGGAATTAATTTTACAGCCATGCTTATTTTGACTTTTTTTTGAGCAAGTATCATCAAAAAATGAAATGCAACTTGCTCCAAGTTAAGATACCAAAGATTTCTTGTCATTTTATAGATCTTTGTTTGCAGCCTCTTTATCAAATTTTCAGTATTGTAATAATTTTAAGTATTGATTGGGGCTAAAGTCTGAGTGGGAGTGTTGAACCATGCCTTTAAACAAGTATTTATTATAAATGACCAAGTGTCTGTAATACCTCTTTTTTCTAAATCTGTTAATGAGACCTGATGTCTGAAAAGAAGTATTTTGAGACAATAAATTGCCTTAGACATCCTCCTGGCATAATGAACAGCACCAGGTACTCTGAAAGAAATGTCCATTTGGGGAGACTCCTATAAAAATTAAACAATGTTGGGTTAATTCTTTATAGTTATCCCTGAGCTGTTGATTTCTTTAATATTCTGCAAGAAAATTTGAAATTTCTTCCAAATTTTGCGTTTTTTATGTAATAGTTTCATTTTCAATAGCGGTTTTGTACTTTGTCGTGTCCAACTTAGACCACCCAAACTGAAATTTTAAGAAAATATCTCGATGAAGAGCAGTAGCTTCGCCCACTTTAAAATCAAATCAATTTTAGGATGATTTCTAAAATATGAGGGCGACAAGGTAAATACAGAAAATTTCAATCCAGTATTTGCTGCAGCAAAAAATGTACGTTCCCTTAGGCAACAAGTGGTATCAAAACACATTGATGAATTTTACAAACTGCCTCCCATTCTTAAACTGCTGTAAATACAGCTTTTGTCTCAGAGTTATTCTCATATTATTTTCAAACTGAGGAATTCCTATTAACTGTTCTTCATGCCACAGCTAATTAAAATCGCTATTCTCTGTACATTTTCTTTATTCAAAATATGAGGAAGCATCTTTCCATCCCAGTGAACAACAGCACCCTCTAAATCAGAATTTTAAAATCTCCTTTTGATGAGATCAATTCTTTATTTTCGAAATTCTTGTCTTCGGAGTCTTTTTGCACGTCAAGGGTCCTGCACCGGAAAGATATTATGTGTTAGTGTTGAACTACTTGTATGTTATACCAGTATGTAAATCATAACGATAATATGGGAGCTAGGAGAGGCATAGCCCTTCCTTGCCCATACGTATGGGCACCCATAATAACAGACAACAAAAATAGCATTGTAATAAAAAAAATTTGAGAGTTTTGTCTTATGTTAGATTTGCTTCAACTGAAATACAAATCAAGATGTTTCTTCTGAAGCACAGAAATGCATATCAAGCAAAAAAAAAAAAAAAAAAATATTTCATGAATTGTAGTTTAAGTTATGAAAATTCTTGATTTTTTTTTGATGCAAACAATATAAAATATGGTCAAAATTACTTAAAATTCTTAATTTGTCTTCTTTTCACTAATTTTGCAAAAATGCAGATTTTGGTGATACGATTCGCAAACTGACCTAAAAAGCACTGAATATCATTAAATATTGGATTTGTTGAGAGTAAAAGTTCAAAGCAACAACATTTTTTATGAAATAAAACAAGGACCAGGTCTGTAGAGCAAATAGTTTATACTAAATGAAGGGAAAACTAGATATTTTTGGCAAAAATCGCAATATTTCAAGAATTGAGCCTCGATGCGGAATGGGTTAATATTATGCAATTGAGCTAAAACTTTGCCAATCTCATTTTCTAGTCAATTGGCAAATGTTAGGGGTTGCCCCGAAAAATAACATTAAAAATTTTTTTCCCCATATAACTTGTGACCAAGAAGAAACTGCACTGTCTGTGGGCCCGGTCGCAGAAACCGTGCGACGAGGCGATGCCCATCGCCGATTCTTGAGAGTCTGCTGACGATTTCCCAGTTCATATCGGACGCTCCACTGTATTCCGTGATGATGTCATGTGAGTTGTGTGCCATGTCCGAAGACTGCTTGCACGTAACGCTCCTTCTACACAACACTGTTGGAGCATGTAAAGTACTCACACTAGCCAGTGAACTGAATTTGATAGAGACTCTCAGGAACGCCGGTCATGTGTTGGCCACCGTACTCGTGAATCGCCTGCTTAGACCATATCTATCACCTGAGCAGTTCTCGAACACCCCCCCCCCACTTTTTATTTCAGCCCGATGCCCTTGATGACATACCCTTAGTGGCAATCTGTGCTTGTGTATGTAATGTTTTCACTATGGAATACCCCGACCACTGAATATGAAGTACCGAGATTTTGTGACTACACAAAGACTTATTTCCTCTGCATACTGCCTGTACTTATACCCCAACTGACCGAATCCCAAAAGATCGAAAACCAATTAACGGTCATTAACCATTGTGTGCTCTGGGTCTAGGAGAGTCGAGAATTAGGGGTTGTATTACTATTTACTATTATTGCATCCTGCTCTAATTCCCGATTATCTTCCGTCCCCAACTGACCGAAAGCCCAACTCATCGAATTCCAAAGCCTGCGCTTCAGGGGGGGAGCGAGGAAAAAAAAAAAAAAGAACATCTGCCGCACAGTCGCACATACGGATGGCCAAAAGTGAAAAGATTAATGGATGTGTAGCCGAAGCTCTCCTTCAACTGCAAAAGGGACTTGATCGGTCTATGAAAGAATACTATGGCTTTACTTTCTTAAAGCACTTTATTAACGTTGTAATAAGGGTGTTGTTCAAAAAACAAAACTGCATAACAGCCCTTTGATGGACAAAAGTCAAAATAAGATAAATGCGATAGAAATTCGGAATTTTTCAAGTTTTTTTTTTTTCTTCTTAAAAGCTGCGCACTGCAATAAATGAAAAATTAGTGCCATTTATGAAACCTTTAGAAAACAATTTCAAAGGTGGAATTCCACAGCCAAATACTTCAGAGTTCTCGATGATTTTTTTTTTTTTTTTTTGGCTCACACTCCCAGAAAGTGGTACGGTTTGCGCAAAAAATCTGATACTCATTTTGTCATCTGATGTTTTTATTAACCTTATATAGAATGAATTAAAATAAAGGCATATTTTAATTCTCTTTACCCCATATTTTGTCTTTTAATGCGTTAAAGGATATTAGTCATTCATATGGGGGGAGGGGGGGGAATTGTATACAATTTTCGCTGTGTTCTCAGTTAGAAGCACGTGTCATTTCTGACTACTTTTGCATTGGTTTCAAAAACGGAATATATTGATAGGTAGTATAAATACTAAGCAAATTTGCTTAGTATTTATACTATGCTTAGTACTTATGCTAAGCTAATCGTCAGCTCAGTATAAATACTAAGCAAAGGTAGTATAAATACTAAGCATAGGTAGTATAAATACTAAGCAATACTAAGCAAGTTTCTCGCATAATGGCGGCACTTTTTTGCGAATTTTTCATGTTGCAAGTCTAGGTTTGACTATTATGCGGAGGAAATCTACTCCGTAATATTATAACTCTCAAGCTATTTTTTTTTTCTGCTTCAAAAAGGGGGTGCGACTATTATGCCTGGGCGACTATTACGCGAGTAAACACGGTATTAAGATATAATAAAAGATTTATTTTTAAGCTTTAGAAAAGGTATGAATCAAGTTTGAAGTGGGAGTGGGTGTATTAATATAGCTTTGTAAAAATTTCTGAAAATGACTATTTTCATGATCTTTCGTCCACTTTCCCATTCAGTGTTTGCGCTGGACTTAAAAATCTGCGAGTCAGGTTAACTCACTATGAATAAAAGCAAGAGTCAATTTTTAGAACATGCGAGTCAGTTTAATAAGTTTTTAAAAATATTTTTTGAATATAGCTTTAAAAAATACGTTATTTTATTTATTTTTTCCTTTTGCAGTTTACGATTTCATTGCTAAATATGTCTAAAGAATAATATTTCAAGAAATAAAATTTAATTATAAATAAATTAGGTAATTTATTAAGAATATATGAGTTTTTATGATTTTTTCATGAATCAGCCTTTTTTTACGAGCACTCAGTTATAACGAGCTAATATCGCGGCCCCTTCACGTTCGTTATAAGCGAGCTCCACTGTACTATACGCAGCAGTGAATATTTATCAAATTATATTTGGTCTTATTTACATTTAATTTTGTTCTTTCACATTCAAATTAATATAATAATAGCTAATGACATTGCGTTTGAAACTGTTTAAAATCGCTATATTCTCTTCTTTGCTCTTGTATAGGAAAATGTTTTATAATCGGTGTTAGGAAAGTGTGTTATAATCGGTTAATATAGTTAGAAAACGAACGAAACCGCCATGCTCGGTTTACTACATAATCGTAGTGGTTCAGCAGAAAAGTTTCATTTCATGAAAGAATGTTAAAATGGGTAATACAAAAGACCTATTTCAAGAAAGTGCTAATTTATTTTGATTATGATGTAAATGACTGCGACAGAAATTATTAATTTCATGTGGCCTTTAATTTTCGACGTCAAGCTTTTTAACTATGGATATTACAGAAGTATTAATTCTTCATTATTTATTCTATATCCTAACAAAGTAACTTGGAGTGGTAAAAAATTGCCAAAAATTTCAAGTAGGGAACAGATTAGTTTAAAGTAACGCATATTTTTATTTATTTACTATAACTGAAGTACCCATTGTTCATGGGTTAGTACTGAATGCAAATTTCCAAAAAGCAAGAACTTTCGTCAGCATTGTATAGGAGTACAATGAATGGGAGTAGCATATTGTTAAAAGTAAAGAAAGAAAAGTTATAATTTTTGTATATTGTTAAAAGATTACAGGTTAGAGAGTAATTAAGTAATTTTATTTGATTCGCGTTAGAAGTTATTTTGTGATGCGCGAACGAATATTTATGCATTTTGAAATAATTTTCATAAAATGTCGAATCTAATCCTTAGCAAAATTGGAAGCCTAGAATTGAATTTGAGCGACCACTTATTAAGTCGCCAAATTTCGTTCCATTCCCTGTAGTCTTTATTTCGAAATGCTGACACAAAATTTACGAATTTTGAAACGATTTTTGCAAATCTCAAAATGTAATGATATTTTAAAAATTCAACGCCTATAATTTAAGCGGAGCAACCACCTATTATGTCACCAAATTTCATATCATCAGAGGTAAGGAATTTTTGTAAATAAAAAAAACAGAAATTTCGCAGAAAAAAAAAATTATATTTTGAAATTTTGCTAACATTCGCATAAACTACGTATAAAAAAAATTATTTGCTCTTAAAATTTATATTCAATGTTAATTAAAAGCTAAATTTAGTGTTTTTAACATTTCAGTGTTTTAGAGTCGCTCTTTTGTCTGTAACGACGAAATAATAATCACGAAAGAAACGTTCTGGCTCTCCGCTACATTTTCAAGGAGTTCTTTGAAAAAAGGAATTTTCAAAAAGCTTTCGACAGATATAATTTGTCATAGTTGCAGCCACAGATGGAGAAAATAATTGACAAATATCAAAATAGGCTTCATATGTTGTCATGAATTTGATGTACAAGGAAAGTTTATAGAAAGTTCTTTCAGATACGACTTATAGCATTCTGCTGTATTAAAATGAAAATGCGCTGATTTTGTCTTTCAAGTATTGTTTTTAAGTCTTTTAATTTGTTCCACAAACGGTAAGCAAATGAGTAACTTAAACGCCACGTCAGACTTGATATAGTTTTGCAATTTCTCAAATTCTGATTAGCATCTATATAAATAAAGCAATGCGTAAACTGTCCGTTAGTTAGTTAGTTTGTCTGTCTGTGTCTCGCGTAGCTCGCAGACGGGTGATCGTAGACCTACCAAATTTTGTACGGAAATTCTCCAGCATGGGTCCCGACACACCTCGACGCGATTTTTTCGAAATTCGAATTAGTTTAGCAGATATTGATAAAAAAACCCCGTCAAAAACACCAATTTTTACTTTCCGCAATACCGCAATTGTAATCCCTGCAGTGAAAAAGTGAGAAATAAACATCGAGGTTGCCATGTTTGGCAAATTTATTAAATGATTTAGACTCTTGAATTAAGAATAAAAGAATGATCTTTTTTTTCTGTTTAGAATATTTGTAAGGATGTTTTTTAATTAAAATATCGTGTACATGTGAAATCAGAGCAGGAATGAACTCTTTTATACTCAAATTAAAAATAAGATTTGGAAATTTTCTGAGACTAAAATGTGCAACTTCTTAATTTGGCGAAAAATAAAATGGTTGATATGCGATTTTCAGAAGATGATTCTAGCGCTTGGCGCAATTTAATGAGAGTGTACTTTTAAAACAAGCGTAGGTTATCTTATAAATAAAAATGAAATTCTGTTTGCCAGTTTGTCGATTTGGGTAGTATACAAATCCACAAAAATGGACCTATCAGCCTGAAATTTTGCACAGATATGTAGAATAATATAGAATAAATGATAATCCTTTTTAAAACTTTGAAAATCCACCCGTTCCCGGAATTTTTTATGTTCTCCACGCAGAAAGCTTTCCGTAATTGTAACCCCTGTGGTGAAAAAAGTGAGAAATAAGCATCGTGGTTGCCGTGTGTGGCGATTTTGCCGAATAAAATGTTTTAAATTCTTAAAGTAAAAATAAAAGAACAATAATGATTTTTTTTAGTTTATATTTGCAAGGTTACTTTTTTTAATTATAATATCGTGTGCGCATAAGAAATGAGAGCAGGAATCAAATGTTTTATACGCAAAACAATGAGGATTGAAGATTTCCGAAACTAATATGTAAATTTTTTTAGTTTGGCGAAAAATAAAATGGCTGATAGGCCGATTTTTAGAAAGTGAGTTCTAGCGGTTTGCACAGTTTTAGGATTTTTGGCGCAATTTACTGAGAGCTTAAGGAAATAGCATTTTTGAAAACAAGTGTATAGGTTTTATTAGAATACAGCATTAAATTTTAATTATCCGTGCAGAAATAATGCAGTTATTAGGGCATTTCAAACGATCTCGCTTCAGAAATCTCGCCAATTGTGTACATTGATTTAACTTGGGGAGAATGCCGCCAAATTTCAGAAAATTGAACTCTTCTCATCGAGGTAACCATGAATAAAACACGTTATAGTTGATAATTTTAAAAATATGCCTGCTTTACTGTTTGGCGGTCGAACCGTTTCCCATTTTGATTGCTGCTAAGTCAATGCTTCGAATGATTCCCTGAAAAAACTCTTGCAAAATGGTGTATTGGCACTTTGGCGAGACTTACATTTGAAACTGGATTTTATTTGAGACTGGTATATATAATAACACTGGTTATAGATAAAAATGAATGTTGGTATATGTGTATGAGGTTGAAAAACTCCAGCACCGTTTCACCGATCGCCATGAAATTTGGTTCACCTAAGTCTTTTATCATGGAGAAGGTTTTTATGCTATCCGTTTTCCTCTAACTTGCCACTAGGTGGTGCAGAAGAACGTCGAATTCTATTCCGTTTAGCCGTTTGCTATGCGAATATCGTCCAACCAAATTCGATGAAATTTGGTACACGCGGATATTAGAACTCGGAGAATATTTTTCACTATCCATTTTGCTGTAACTTGCCGCTAAATGGCGCTGCAACGCATCAACTTCTATACCGTTCGACTGATAGGTATAACATTTTTTTATACTTACACATTTGAGCACGAAGAATATTTTCTAACTGTGTTCCTTTTGATGTCACTCACCACTAGATGGCACTGCAATGCATTATTATTTGAACTCGCCACTAGATGACGCTGCAGCAGGCCAAATTCTTGACCATTCAAACGGTCGCTATGAAAATCAGTATACAAAGCTATTTGAACAATGAGAATACTTTGGCGTTATCCATTTTGCTATAATTCGCCACTTGACGGCGCTGTAGTTAATCATTACTTTAATTAACTACTAGATGGCCCTGCAGTGTATCAATTCTTGACTGTGCAACTGATGGCTATGAAAATAGGTATACATAGATACTTGAACAAAGGGGAGAGTTTGGCGCTATCCATTTTCCTATAACGTGACACTAGATGTCACGTCAACACATGAAATTCAGGACTATCGAGCCGATCGTCAAGAAAATTCGTATACATCGATATCTGAATGCGAAGAATATTTTCGCCGTATCCGTTTTGCTAAAACTCGCCAGTAGATTGCGCTACGCCGCATCGCCTTCTTCACCATACAAACGATTGCCTTGAAATTCGGTATGCATGATTATGAACACAATATAACGCGATATCCATTTTTGCTATATCTCTTTATTACAATAAATAGTAATCACAAGAAATCGTATTATTCAAAAGTCCATTCATTCCCGTGCGAAGAACGGGTACTGCAGCTAGTGTAAATAATAATAAACCCTTTGTGGCCTATGAATTATTAGATTGATATTCTTTATTTTCTGTAGGAGCTATAATTCACTTTTAAATTTCAAGTAAGCTTGCAAATGTCTTGTGTAATGATTTTATAACCTTTGTAGATAAGTGCAAAATGGGAAAAAAAAAGCCTAATGATTGCCAAAGCTTTCGATTCTTGATGATGTATTGCCAGATATTTCACAAAAAATTCCAAACAAGTAATTTTTGCTCAACAAAATATCAATTTAGAGTGGACATTCTTTCTAGCATTATATAAAACTTAAAAATATGCGATCTTATTGAAACTTCGCGACATTTTCACCTAGCATAAGTACAGCCCCCTATGAAGGAGTGACATTTACACAAGAACCAACTCCTTCTTCCTACTAAATCGTATACGTACCCACTAAATCGCTATTCTTCAGTTATTTTTGTGCTATAGTGTGTTCCTCAAAAATTTCTTATCTGACATTATCATAAAATTCATCGGATTTTTTTTCTTTTTTAAATAGCAAAAAAAAAAAAAAAAAAATGAAAGAACGCGAAACGAAATAAATGAAATAAAGAACGCTATTCTCCCTGTGAGAAGAAGGAGCTATTTACTACTATTTGATAAAAGTAGAGTCAATCATAATTAAAACACTTGATTTGTGTAAAAAAGTCTTTCGAATATTTAAATATTTAAGTAATCGTTACATTTCAGATAAACTGAACTTGCAAATCTAGCATTTATTTCGATTTTTTTTAAATCTTAAATTACAAAACAATTAATGCAAAACAATTAATAATCTTTCTTTGTTTTGCAACATAAATCCAAAGGATTGCATAAAACTTTGTTAGTTATATGAGCAATTTATAGGGGCTTCAGAAAAAAAAAAATCGCGGGGGGAGGAAGGGGGCTCGCTCTTTTCCGGGACGACACTGTACATGGAACAAAATTGCATTTCGACGTAAAATACACTGAATTTTCTGATTTGGTTAGTTTTGTGGAGAACGGAACGTGCCTACACTCCATCTTTGAATAGTTGGATATCCAAAAGCTGAATTTAGTTGGTGACATGCTGAAAAATTTTCCTTATTCACTAAAAATCTAGAAAAAAGCACAATGTCACAAAGAAAATCCACAACCTCAGTTATTAAGTAACAAAAACACGATTAAAATATAACAGACAAGCAGTTGGCTGTATTTTCATTTGTTCTTTTGTACTAAACGAAGAAGTTGGCGACACTTGCCAACGTACAAAGGAACCAAAGTAAACTTTTTTGACAAATACCTTCACGAAATATTCTTCTTAAGATATAATACCTGTTCCGTAGTTTTTATCAAAGAAAACATATGAAGAACTGTTTTCTTAAAAATAATTGTTAACTATACGCAAACGTAAGTCGGTAAATTATGAAAAATCGCCATTAATGGCTATACGCAAGGTGTTCCATAAGTTGTGAAGTTGTTCTAAGGAACATGCAAGAACCAAGGAATGTGTAGCTAAGTAATATTCTATCAGATCCAATCTTTGGGTTTTGTCAGTTATGCCTTTTTTACGAATAAGCCTTATTAGGGGCCGAATGCCTTGTGCGAAAAGCGAGTCTACGAGCTTTGGCCCCTAGTGACGTAAAACAAAACTAACCTAATTTCCATGCCATTTCATGTTTTTCAAATGCACATGTTTGTGCAAATAGAATTTGTGCTTTATTTCAAAGCATAAACCATTTTGTGTTGGCGACACTCGCCAAGCATGACCACCTAAAAACGGTTTTTAATTAATAGTTAAAAAAGTAATTAAAATTTCAAAATTCTGAACCTCAGTTGAACATTACCAAAGTCTTGGGCTTATATGTTCAAATTTTCAAAGCTCTGCGCATGGGCGCTGGCAGCATAGGGCAAGGGGGGGAGCAATCGCCCCCCCCTGGATTTTTGTATGCAGTGTTTTCCCTTGCTTTTTTGCTCTTTCCAACATGGTAACCATACGTTGAAGTAGTCATTGCCCCCCCCCCCTGGGAAATATTCTGCCGGCGCCCATGGCTCTGTGTGCTGCAGATTTGTCTGGAGAACATTCATTTTTATTATTATAGATATAGATAGATTTGGCGTAAAACTGGCATAATTTTCGTGGTATTTCATGATTTTCAAGTGCACGAGATACTTCATGGAAGTAATAGGATTTCTGTTAGCTCAAAGCATGAATCATTTTATACGGGCGAAACTCGCCAAGCATGGCAACGTAAAAACGGTTTTTAATTAATTATTAAAAAAGTAATTAAAACTTTAAAATTCTAAGTAGCCTATAGCCGTCTCCAAGTTCCCATCTATCTCTATATCAAAATTCATCACAATCGGTTCAGCGGTGTAGGCGTGAAAGCGTAGCAAACAAAAAAACAAACTCACTTTCGCATTTATAATATTAGTTAGGATAAATAACTTTTTTAAGCATACTTAACCATCTTTTTGCCGCATATTTATTCAAAACGTAAGGTAAGAATATTTATTTCTGTCATCAGCGTGTTAAACTAGTTTCTTAGTAAAATTTACTTCTAACAGAAAATCTTTGAAATAAAAATTGAATTGGGGGTTAGTTTTCAAACGAAACAAAACTAACTTCTTGCAATGCAAGCAGAAACATAAATGTGAACATTTTGAAAATTTCCTTGATGATAATTTTATACAAAAGCAGAAGGTTTTAGTTGTGCTTAAACTTTTCAGCATTATTAAATTAATAATTGTTGTTTTAAGGTTGTATGCTCTATCCAAATGGATAAATATTACAAGCAGCAATACAAAGCAACTTTATCACACCATACAAAGAAGGATGTTATAACAGTAAAAAAAAAAAAAAAAGAAAGAAAGAAAGAGAGAGATTGTTTAAGATGCAAATTGAAATGCCGTAGTTCGATGATAATATGTAGGATAATAAATATTTCAATTAAAATATTTATTTTCAATCGTCAATTTCATTACCAATTTTTCAAATAAAATGTTCCAGAATATTTTTGTATTTATTATCCCAATGTTGAGCATTTATTATAGTAGCGTGACCAAATTTTGCAGCTGGTTAATTTTTAGTTATTCATGTTAGATACATTTTGAAGCAATAGTTTATTTATATCTACTGTTTTCTATGGGAGGAGGCCTAAAAAAGGGCCCCGTAATAAAACACACAGAATTAAAAATATCTGTTTTTTATGAAAAAAAAAACCCTCAACCTTGTGTGTACTAGATTTTTTTTTAATTAAATCTTTGAAATGTTAGAGTCTGAGATGGGTTCCCTGTAAAAAATAATAATAATATCAATAATAATTAATCAAAAAAATTAAAGACGTTCTAGGAAGCAACGCGTGCTAGGAAGCAACTTATGCTTAAAAACAGTAAGGTAACTTTAAACCGTGTTTTCTCAAAAAGCATTTTTAATGAATTGTCTATAACATGACCAAATTTCTCTAAAAAGTTGTAACTGCTGTTAATATACCGTGTTTACTTGCGTAATAGTCGCACTTTTTGTGTCAATTTTTCATGGTGAAATTTAGGTGCGACTATTGTGATGGGAAATCTACTACATAATATTGTTCACTCTAATGCTAAAACATTACTATATTACCAAATGCTTCCAGATTATGCAATATATTAAATTAAATAATCTTTTCGACAGTTGCACACAAAAAAGAGCTATATTTCCACACTAATATTTTTACAGACATATATGAAGGTCAAATATACGTGACTGCGACTTTTATGCCGATAAAACATTTTGACGATTTTTTTTCTGCTTTAAAACGGGGGTGCGACTAATTATGCGAGGGTGGCTATTACGTGAGTAAACATGGTATATAGAATGAACTAATATTAAACCTGGATGAGAAAAAAAAAATGAAATTTTTACAAACATATGTATAGTAAAATATTTTAACAAACACACATATGTAATCATCTTTTAAGTTATAATTTGAAATTAAATTAAAAAATGCTAAATATGTATTTAATTTTTTGAAGTTAATAATATTTTATTACTAAATTTGCAACATTAAGTATGTTCAACAGTAAATATATGTGCATTTTAAATTTCATTTATCCTGCGGATAAGGCAATGCTCCTAAAAAAAAACTCCCCACCCCCTCAAAAATCTATGAATAGAAGTTTTATCTCGAGATTTAAAATATGTCATGGTGTATCAAAATATGTCATAGTGTATCATTAAAGAAAAAAAAAGTAATTATGCTACTACTATTCATTTGCTGACAACATCCCCTGTAATTTTTGTGGTTTAGTCTCACTCTCCGCGCATCTAACCGGCCAACCTGTCAAAAACCACTTTCCCCTTCATGCCCCCCTGATTTCTTTTCGTTTCTCCCATTCCTCTCAAAATGCTGTTTGGGCAACAAAAATCCTGTAGATGGTCCCTTATGCAGGACGTAGAAAGTCCACTCAGGGTCAAGTTTGGGGGTCACGCACGGCTATTGTTAAATCGAAGCCGTTTCACTGAAAAGAGATTTCCGTTGACTGTGTTTTCTTTCGGAAGAAAACTCTCATTTATGCATTCTTTTCTTCGAGTATGGAGATCCAAATTTATTTCAAAATGAGATTTCGTTTATCACAAGTAGAGCATCCAAGTCAAATAAATATTATTTTATCAAACATTCATAAAACCTACATACATGCTTTCTCTCATCATTTACGAGGCAGTATATTTTTAAGCAAGTTATTGAAAAGATATATTTATCAAAGTCGATACAGATTCCGACTAAAATGCTAAATTAATGTATACGTTTAGTCGATACATGTATCTATTAAAGTAGGATTTAAACTTTAAAATAACGATAAGAGTTTTTTATGATTTTATACATGTTTATGAAGGTACATAATAGTATTTAACTGAACATTTTGGATTTGCCTATATATATTACACTAAATTTCATTTAAAAATAATTTTAATCGAAAAGTAAATAGGGTGTAGATGAAATTAAGTTTTATTCTTATATAATAAAACTTGTCTTAAATAGAAAGACATACTTTTGTTTAAGACTTTCTGTTTACTTCATTTTCCGTTGAATAAAAATTATATAGAGATGGACTAAGTGTTCACTGGACCAAGAAATACTTTCTTAAATAATAAGTTTATGCTTAGTTAAGGATTTACTTAAGGCAGGTTTTATTCTGTAACGGTCCTGCCATGTGGGTGAGTGGATAGCACAGTGAATTTGGTAGATGCATGAAGCGTGAAGAACCAAGGTTTTTGTCTACCCGCGGGTGTCGATCTGACGGCCTACATTTTTGGGCGGTTTTCTCGAAATATAACGTGAATACGCATTAGAACCCCTTAAAAGTGACCTCGCTCAAGGCATCCTCTCCAAGAACAGACACCCCTAGTGTTGATTTTCCTTACACACTATACAATATACTTACTATGCATTATTATTTCATCACATTTCAGAAAATTTTCGTTCATGTTTTTTCTTTTTTTTAGTTTTTAGTTACTGTATCTTGAAAAATGTTATTAACGGTGCCCATTATATTAAATATTTGGTTATGAGAGAATTTAAGACTTTTCTTGGGGGGGGGGGGATCGAACTCTTTACAAATTTCAAAAACAAACTTAGTTTACTCACTTAGTTTAGTTAGCGATACTCAGAAGAATACACAATGTTACTATACAAGCTCTACTCTCGGACAAGCCAATAGGTAAATACTGAGTAAGTTTAACAAAACACTTTGAGAAGCACAGAAATTGCATGACAAATTATCCTGATTCATCTTTCATTTCAAAAGACCTTAAAAAAATATTGCATTTTAAAGATTTTTGCTGAATGTTCTTTAGCTCTTACAGGTCTGGTTTTTATAATAATGGTAACACGTCTTATGAGTGGACATTCTCAATTTTTTTGTTGTTACTTGATTCTTTTAACCCTTTACAGTCCAACAGGGGCATAGCCAGAAATTTTTCATTGGGGGGGGGGCGGTTTAAGACAACTACAACTCATAGATATGTATACGAGTGTATGATAATGTAGTGAAGAATATACATTTTGTATAGCAAAAAATTCCTCATGAAGGGTGGTTATGACCCCCCCCCTTTGGCTACACCCCTGCGTCCAATGTTCCTAAATGGGAACATCGAATTAAAAATTTATTCAAAAATGAAATTTTATCAGTATTGACTTGAAAAAATTAGCAGATAAAGTTAAAAATTGACTTCATTTTTTAAAATAGAAGTTGCATTTCTATCATGACTGGGAAACTGGAAAAAAGTCATGAAAATAGCCTTTTTCATAAATATTTACAGAGCTATCTTGATGCACCCTCCCCTTCTTCAAACTTAATTCATATCTTTACTGAAATTCAAAAATAAATATTTTATTAAGTCTTAGTATTTCATTTATTATTTAAAATACCCATCAGTATATTCATTTTTTGAAACCAATGTAAATTATAGTCAGAAATGACCCATGTTCCCAATTGGAAACACAGTAAAAATTATATAAAAAAGTCCCTCCCCCTCATTTAAATGACTAATAACCTTTCGCTAACGCATTAGAAAACACAATATTGGGGGGGGGGGGACTAATTTAAAATGTGCCTGGATCTCAATGCGGTGTGTAAAAAGGTTAACAGCGGGTGATAAACTGTGTGGTTTCTTAAAAGAACTACTTTAAATGACTTTCATTTGTGCCCCATCATCAAACTTTCATCATAATATAGTGAAAGAATGCTAATAAAAATTAAACATTCTGATTAAGAGCTATTATCTTAACAAAAAAGTCATGCTTAGACAAAGGAGAAGAGGGGGTGGGCTCATATACCCACTCCACCCCTAACGATTAGTAGAGTGAAATTTTGGATTATTTTACTATTTTCTTCTTATTGCATAATAACTGACAACCTAAGTTAAAAGCCACCCCCCCCGCAAGTTTAAAAAAAAAATATTATCGGTGCTGTTGAACATTTATGCAACATGGGCGTCTGAACGTAATATTGCAGTGCAACATATCATAAATCCGATGGATTAAGACATGCAGTAATCAGTAAAAATATTAATTAATCTACATTACTAATACTCAAGTTTCAAGAAAATTTGTAAAGCAGCTTTACAAAGTTGGCAAGGAAGAGTTTAATTCAATTCGACAAATTACTAAAATGTACGGAAAAAAATAATAACATGACAGACAAATGTTGCATTTATAATTCATATATTTTTTCGGAAACTAAATTTTCATGCGGAGCTTCCAATCGCGGGCCTCTGGTCGTTTGCTCCTGCCTAAGGCTGGCTTTGGATATCCCTCATCATTATACGTTCTTTTCTTATTTTTATTCTCATCAGGCATGTAGCCAAGCCAAAGGGTGACCACAGGGGCATGCCTTCGACCCCCTCCAGAAAAAAAACCCTTAATTTTTGTTAATTGGATATCAGTAATTAAGCCTTTTTATGAGATGTTCTACCTTTACCATCTTTTGCGCATTCCCCAAAGATTTTTTCTGTCTACATGCCTGGTTTTCATAAGCGATCTGTAGAAAGTAAAAGTTAGAAAATACGGTAATACGTTGGGGTGGGGTTAAAAGTGGGGGCGAAAGGTGTGCGGAAAAAACGCCAACATGATTCATTTTTAGTAAATATTGGACACACAATTTCTTTCTTTTGTAACATACGTGAGGAAGGCATTAGAATGGATCTTATGCGCAAATTTCTCTTGTTTTGGAGTAAAGGCGTAAATTTTGGTGCAGTTACGTAGGTCTGGAGCGGAGGTAAACCTTCATAACTACTGTTATCCTAATCATCAGTAGCGTAGCAAGACGAGGGGGGGCGGTCCGCCCCGGGTGTCACCCTCAAAAAGGTGACACCCGACGGCTTGTACAGCAAAAATTCCAAAAATATCGCATGTATGGGGCAAAAATGCTCATATGGGGGGTGACACCACTTGTATCCGCCCCGGATGTCACCCAGTGTAGCTACGTCACAGCTAAGCATACAATACATATGACCTATAGGCGTTGGGGGGGGGGCACATTTCCCCTCTGTGTCACCCCCCCCGAACAACTTAGTCAATTTAAAAAAAAATAAACATGTTTGAAATTTTAAAGAAACTTCCCCTTTCTGCTTTAAAATTCGATATGTGCCCCCCTCAAATGTTTCCTGAGCACCTCCAAAATTTCAGTAGGTCTGGGAATAGTGATAATATTTCTTTAGAAAGCTATTGTTATCAGGTTTTTCTAAGAATATTATACATATGAACTATCTCAATCGGCGAGGTAGTTAACCGTATTTTAGCCGTTCCACTTAAAAATACAAAAAGAAACTCCAGTCTGTGTCTTGACAAAATATTTATTAAAAAGAAACTTTTCACTGCCAGATTAGCTTAATTTAAACAAGATTATTTTTTAAGCGTTTGGTTTAAACAATTTTTCTCATTTCCAATAGGTTGTGGTTTTAAATGCTTTCTAATTATTAGAGTTTCTTTAAATTATTTATTTATTTATTTTTAGTTTTTAATGCAATACAAAATATTTTATGGAAAAACGTTTTATTTGTTGAGCGAAAGTTAATAATATTTTCCCTTTTCAATAGGCGCAGTGTTCCCGCTCTGAGAACACCAAACTCTGACGTTTTGACTGTTGCCAGTCACGAAGAATAGATTTGATTTCTATAAAAATAGTTGCGAGTGACATAGCATCTTTTAAAAACAGCGCAACTTGATACATCGAATAAAGCACTGTTAAATTGTAAAATGCGTTATAAAATATTAATAATTAAATAATTGATGAACAAAATAATTGCGGGGATACTGTTTCTTTATTGTAGAAGAGGAAAAGAAATCACCCATCAACATCTTGTTTTCTTCCAGCACTTTTCAAAGTTTCTGCAATTCACTTTATTTATGAATTTAACTTTGAAATCTCCAAAATAAAATAAAAATATTTAAATAAAAAGTGTTAAGAAATGCACGTTTATTCCGGGTATTAGTTTGAATTCAAGCATTTATTTTAAATGCATAATTTATTTGATGAAACTTATCGTAATCAGTATTTTGTTTTAAAGTTTGTCTTTAGTTAAAGGAAGTCAAAATTTATTATTTATTCCAAGGAAAATATATTCTTGGAAAAACTTTTCGCTATACGATATCTACAAAAACCTTTTAATTAATCTCTCTAAAAATGTAATTTCTGCTTACATTAATAATTCATATGTATTTGTATCAAATTGTCTACTTAGAGTATTTATTATTAAAGCGGACTACACTCGAGGTTTTTTCTTTTCTTTTTTTTGGGGGGGGGGAGGAGGGGAGAGATTATTTGCTGATTAAAAAAAAAATCTTATAGTATATTTCATTTTCTTTCTAGGTTTGGCAATATGAAACACATTTCGGGAGAGGGGCAAAAGTTTTGTGATGCCACAGCTAACTGCTGTTCATAAGTTAAATGAAGGGGGCATATCCATTTGATTAGACTAAATAAATATGATAATCAAAAATTTTGGCCCTATTAGCCCCCTTGCTGTACTTCCTGTGCGTCGTGTAATGTAAATGAATATCTATATAAGCATATAATTTAAATTGTATAATTACTATAGTAATTACTTAACTATAATGAGTATTTTTATTTTTGTTCGATTATTATAATTTTGTACTTTTAAAGTTACAGAAGAATTCATTAATTTTCTTTTCATAAGAATGAGTATGATTTAAAATTCCCTCAAAAAAGTTTCAGTTTATATCGAACCAATAGCTTTTTCATAAGTATTGAGAAAAATCGCTTTGAATTCGAAGACATAAACAAGTGATTCTTCCATCCCATTCGGCTTTTGTATTTTGAAGACAGGAAGGCGCTGAAGCACAGAATTGATAAGAGAGCTCTGAGAGGGGGAGGAGGGACTATCGCTAAGTTGAATTCTGTAATCCCCGATCTCGTTACCGACCTTGATGAGGAGAAATAGTCGTAAATCTCTCTTCTCTTCCCCAACATTTCCCACCCCATTCTGGGGTTACCGCGGGTTCTGGGACGACACCAATTTGTGGCGGATCGCGGTTTCAGCCCCATTATAGATGATAAATGACAGCTACTCCGTGACAGCTGGACACGAGCCGAAGGGTGCTACCGCGAGCATAGAAGTGACCGCGAGGAGGGGGAGGGCAGCTAGGGTCAGGGTCAACTTGCTTCCTCACCGAGACAGCAAAGATTCTCTCTCCGAAGGAAAAGAAGATAACACATTTACATTTTGGATTTTTACTAGGTCCCCAGCCTAATGAGACATCTGTTGATAATTCATTCGGCGATTTGGGATTCGACGATTTGGACCGTTCCCCTTTTGCAGACTGTGTACTGCTAACGGAAAATTAGTAAAATTGTAAACTATAATTGTGAAAATTATTTTCTCCTTTTCAAGGAAAAAAAAGAACTGCAGGCTTTAAAGAAGATCTAAAATAAATGTAATACTTTGTTGCATTTTTGCATGATAAATAAAAAATATGCATTTTATAATTATGGATATGTAAGCTTTTTCATAAGGTAAGTTCGTAAAATTTTTATTTTCTGTTTTGGACCCCTATTTAACGAACAAAATTATCGATCCCAGAATTCTTCCGTTAAATTGGTGTCCAACTGTATCTTACAAATATTTTTAAAATAATAATGAAAAGTCCACACATCCACAGTTAAATTATAATGTCATTAAAAATGCAAATTTTCTGGTAATTCTTTATTTAGTTGTAATTTCAATTCCTTAAAATCTCAAAACAGATTTTTGAACTGTCTTAGGAAATTCATAATGTTCCATGTGCTTGAAACTTTCTGTAATTTGATTAAAAGATCATTCATAAATGCTCAGATTGTTCGAGTTTTTCAGATAATTGAGGTTTCTCAATTTCCTATTATCTTAAATTATGAATTCATCTGAGGTTCTATAAGAAAATGTATTTGTTTAAAGTAAATATTCTTATTAAAATGTGATGACAGTAACATATATGCTATTTTAAATAATAATTGAAACCCAATTTCACATAATTTTTTACCCAGTGGCAGAATTTTGTCATGCTTTCTGCGGCAAGCTGTCGAAATATAAAAAAATTTCAATATATATATATATATATATATGTATGTATGTATATAGTTTTTACTTATTTTAAATTAAGTATAATATATGGTAGTATACTTCATAAAAAATGAGAAAGTATGCAGAGTTACTAAATTTAGAATTCTTTTACGCATTTGGCGAATAAAAACAGTTACTTGCGAACCGCGCAGCGAGATGATACATTTTGCGGTGCTAAATAAGCCAATCTGCAAAGGATTATGTATATGAATGTATGTGGATAACGGTTTTCTCGGTAACCTTACATGAGCAGTAATTATAGGTTATGAGCCAAATAATGAAAAGTCGCCATTAGTAGCAAGATATAATAGCTGTTCCATGGTTTTTATCAAAGAAAACATATGAAGCGCTTGTTTTCTTAGAAATAATTACTAACGATAAGTATACGTAAGTCACTAAATTATGAAAAATCGCCATGGATGGCAAATACGCAAGGTGTTCCATAGGTTTTTACACAATTAAAAATAGTGTGAAATTGTTCTAATTAACATGCATGAATCAAGTAATGTGTAACAAGGTAACATTCAGTCAGATTCAATCTTTGGGTTTTGTCAATTATGCCTTTTTTACGAATAAGCCTTATTAGAGGTCGAATACCTTATACGAAAAGCTAAGCTACGGGCTTTGGCACTTAGTGACGATAAACAAAACTAATCTAATTTCCACGACATTTCATGTTTTTCAAATGCACGGGACTGTGCAAATAGAATTTCTGCTTTATTTCAAAGCATAAATCCTTTACTGAGGGCGAAACTCGCCAATCATGACCACCTAAAAACGGCTTTTTATTAATAGTTTAAGAAAATATTGAAATTTCAAAATGTTGAGCCTCAGGTGCGCATTACCAAAGTCATGGGCTTATATGTTCAAATTTTCAAAGCTCTGCGTGCTGTAGATTTGTCTGGAGAGCATTCATTTTTATTATTATAGATAAATATATTTGGCGTAACACTGGCATGATTTCCGTGGCATTTCATGCTTTTCAAATGCACGTGTTTCTTCATTGAAGTAATAGCATTTTTGTTAACTCTAAGCACGAATCATTTTACACGGGCGAAGCTCGCCAAGCATGGTAACTTAAAAGCGGTTTTAAATTAATAATTAAAAAAGCAATTAAAAATCTAAAATGCTAAGTAGTCTATGGCCTTCTCCAGGGTCCCATCTATCTCTATACCAAAATTCAACATAATTGATTCAGCGGTATAGGCGTGAAAGCGTAGCAAACAAACAAACAAACTCACTTTCGCATTTATAATATTAGTTAGGATTTATGTATGCATGTACACCAAAGTTGTGGGTACATTTAAACATTGTTAATTAAAAATTACAATTACATGAAAGTGATATTCTGCTCATTGTTCTCAACACTGTTGAAGACAATTTGTCTGCAGAGGATCATTCTGTTACTGCGACAATGTCGCGGTGTCACCCTGTTTCTGCCCTGGACTTTTTTTTTTATTTAGTTATTTTTATACAATACTTAAAATGTTTTCGCAGTAATTTTTCAGTACTTATGTATTATCCCGGCAGTCCGCCAAGATCAATAATTTTTCTCTCATCCTGGCAGACCGCTGGATTAACCGCCAAAGATAAATGCTGGATACATGAAATTATTGATGGTTTGGAAAAGAATTGACACCTGTTTGCCAGCACATTTGATGAAAAAATAGTTCAGTGAGAATGACCGCCAGGATAATACGTTAAGTACTAGTTTTTCAAAATGACCTGGGAAATTCAAAAAGCTCCATGCTCATTAAATTTTTTGGATCTTACTGAACTTTGATTAAAAAAATCATTCATGAATGTTTGAGTATAGTTTAGAATTAGTTTTATTTGGTTGTTTTTCAAATCCTAGATTTTTATGTTTTTTTTTTAATTTTCAGTTGATATTTTGCCGAAAATCATATATTACCAAAATAACTTTTCATTACTAAATTTTCAATTGTAAAAATAGGAAACTAATTTTAGTTGTAGCTACAAAAAAGGTGGATGGAAAAAAATTATGTGTCAGAGGCAGAAATTGGCTTTTTCTATAATATCATTAATTAGCGCATATTCTAACCCTTTCCAGCAGTACTCCCGCAGGGTATATATAATATATACCTACTACACTTTTGTTTTGGATGTGCCTTCCTAACTTCTTTTTGAAAATGGATTAAACTTCCATGTAGCTGACTCTGTGGTCATAACCTTGAAGGGGAAAAGTTTGTTTTGAAGTTCAGGTTTTCAGATATCACCACGTAGGGGGTGTCATACCTAAACTAACAGAAGTGGGCGTCCTCAAACTTTTTCTCTTAAAACTATCGCTGCTTTCCGGCATTATCCTGAAAACGTACACATGGCAACAGTAAGATGGCAGGACGAGCAAGATATCACAGGCCTCCCCCAATACGAGACTGTTGCAAGCTCATTACTTTAACTGAAAAAATATATATCTTAAAATTTTTAATTCTATACAATTAATTTAAGTTACCAACTGAAGTACATAAATTTAACAACATACAAAAAACATGTATCAAATTTAAAGATATCAGTGAGAAAAAGTAATATCTCTGTTTTGTAACTTGTAGTAATAAAGGGCTCCCAAGCAATGAATTCGCTACGGGACACAACAATGTAGTTACGCACAGTGATGTGGGATGGGTAAATACCCACTGGGTAGGTAAATATTTTTTGGGTATTTACCCAAGGCCTGGGTAAATACCCAAAAACTGGGTATTTTTAACTTAGAATGGAATAACTGTTCTTAACAACATGTATAGTTAATACCAATTAGATTTCTATTATTGATCCTTTTTTTTAATACAAAGTTTTTAATTTTAATTTGACTTTATTATGAGTATTTTTGTAGTGTTTTTTTAAATATATTATTATTAAGCGTTTGATTATTTGTCATAAACTACTTTATCAGTCATACCACATTTTTTTCACTAACTTTAATAATGAAGGATGTTTTATGGTAGTCCTTAAATTGTTTTGTGAAAGTGACAGCTTTAGCAATATTTTTAATGTGTTACATTGATTAATATACCTCATAGCTTATTTTAAGTTTACTATTATATCCCAGAGCTTATTTTATGTTTATTATTTTTTAAACTCTGATAGTTTATTATGGTTTGTTATTGAAGGGGAGAGGGGATAATATGCATCAGGTGCATGCATTTTTCGGGGGGAAGGGGGGGGGAATTTCATCACTAATCCCGGGGGGGATATATCCCGATATCCCCCCCTCTGGCTACACCCTTGATATGCATCTTATGATGGATTTAATTATCACTAAAATAAAAAAAATCTGATGTGTCCAACACATGACTTCCTTGCACGTCTATTAAATCAAAAATATTTTCGACGCACTTCCTCTAAACTTATTCGTTCGAAAGAGATAAAATGTCAGTAATAGTAAGGTTTAGCGATTTCTAGCCAAATATTTCGATATCGCCAAGCTGAGTTCAATTTGAAAGATTTCCTTCTGACACTTTATTTGGCGATATTTCGCCAAAAGCCGACAAGCTTGAGATAGTTTGCGAGATTTTGGGGATAGCCAAAGTAGTCATTGACCACAGACTTTCAATGAATTGAATGCATCCATACACCTTAATGTATTTAAAGTCATTTGGCTCTCCCTGTAAATAAATTCTCAGTCGATTACTGTCAAAAAAGATATTGAAAACAATTAGATATTATAATATAGTTCTAAATACAAAAGTTCAAAATTCTACGGGTTAAAGTTTTAGGGTTATACAAAATACGAAATAATTTTTGGCGCCAAATTTGGCGATATTTCGGCGAAACTCGTCAATGTCGACGACAGTTGGCGAGATTTTAATCGTGGACCAACAATGACTGACTATCGCTAAATTTGGCGACATTTCGGCAAAACTCACCAAGGTCGAGGGCAGACGGCGAGATTTTGGGCATGTACCAAACAATGACTCTACAATTGTATTATATTGAAGATGTCCATAGACATTAAAGTACTGAAATTCTTTTCGGTGGTCCTGTAAATAAACTCTCCAGTAGATTGGAACCAAAAATCGAGATGCACAACTAAATGTTACAACAATCTTATATATGAAATTTCATAATAGTTTTTGAGATTTGAGAGTTAAATATGCCCACACGTACACCAAAAGTCGCCAAGCCTGGCGACTTTTGGCATAGTTCTTGAGGGAGGCACGTGACCGTGGTCGGACCATTACCTAACTTATGTAGTAGAACGGTATTGTGCTTGAAATGGATGAATGTCCCTAAAATTGCCATTGACCGTAATGTATTGGAAATCTTTTGAGTGTTCCTGTAGCAGAACTGTAAATGATAAAGACACTTTTTTTAGTGGACAAATTCATTTTCTAACTCTTACAGCATATATCACTTCTCAGTCGTTTGAAATAGCCCAATACCTCTAAAAAACGCTTTGATGAATTTCGGCCCATAGAGCGTAATGTATTTCGAATGTTTTGGGCGGTCCTGTAGATAAACTATCCAGTCGAATGGAACCAAAAGGGGAGGTGCACAACTAGATGTTACAACTATCCACAAATTTGAAGTTTCGACATTCGTCTAATAGTTTTTGAGTTAGGCGAGTTTAATGAATTTCGGCCCATAGAGCGTAATGTATTTCGAATCTTTTGGGCGGTCCTGTACATAAACTATCCATTCGATTGCGACTAAAAGGGGAGGTGCACAACTAGATCATGGAACAATCCTAAATATCAAATCTCAACATTCTACGACCAATAGTTTCTGAGATATGGGAGTTACATACATACGTACGTACAGACGGCATGGAAAAACTGACCACAATAGACTCGCCGCTGGTCAAAATGAGTTGCAGACGTGTTAATATGATCGTGCATGCTAGCCTACGATGAGATGCATCGAAAAAATTCTTAAAATTAAATTTAGAGGCAGTCAAAATCGGTTTTTTTGTCGAAATTTGGCCCCCTAAATTTTTCGGGATCACATTACTTCCTTATACTCCGTACAAGAAAGTAATTACATGCAAATAGTTACAAAATTAGTAGTTAGTAATAGGCTTAAAAACATGTTTTTTAAGGTAAATTTAAACTTTTATGATTATTTCAGATTGATGAACAAAATATTTCTATTAAAAAATCATTAAAACCAATTTTTTTATAATAAAATTTCCGTTTAACGAATTTTTCAGAATTACAAATTTGATTTTCGGTCTCCTGAGATTCAGATTCATAATTTAGATTTTACTGTCTGTATATATTTAGTATAGTTGAATTTCTCTCCGTTTTTTGTCAAATTGTCAAATACTCTGCTCCTTGTTATTATTCCTATTTACAATTTTATTCCAACAGTTATATTTATAGGCTATATTTAATCAAGTATTTTATTCAACATGTATCATACTGCTTCTTTTCATAACTATATTTTTTGAAGTTTTATAAAAAATTAAAGTTGTAAGGGTTCCTAAGTTTCTCGTTTTTCTTTTCTTTTTCTTTTTTAACTTTACTAGGGGCCAAGGCCCCCAGACGCGCTACGCTCGCTTTTCGTATGAGGCATTCGGCCCCTAATAAGGCTTATTCGTAAAAAAGACATAATTTCAACAGACAAAACCCGAAGATTGGATCAGATAGAATGTTACTGAGCAACACATTGCTTGGTTCTTGCATGTTCATTGGTACATAAAAATTTAAACTTCACACCACAGTAGACCCCCTCCCCCTCATAATACGGAAGATATTTTGTTATGGGAATCCGTGTTGTACGGGTCCTGAGCTATACTCCACCTGGAGTGCGGACTTCGCTTATAATCGCTGGAAAAATTATTCGCACTCCTCACAAACACAATGATATTTAATGTTGCCATTCAAATTTATATTAATCAGGAGCTAAAGCGTAATAAAAGCAGAACATCTGTTTCAGCTGTATTTTTAATAATGTAAAACCTATTGCACACCTTGCGAATTTGCCACCCATGACGATTTTTCATTATTTGGCGACTTGCGTACATGTATAGTTAATAAAAGCTACGGACAGGTAGGATAGCTTGCCACCAATGGCGACTTTTCATTATTTGGCGATTTACACATGCTCACAACCTATAATTATAGTTCATTTAAGGTTACTGGAAAATCGTTATCCATATTTTCATTTACATAATCGTTTGCAGATTGGCGTACTTAGCACCACGAATTATACCATCTCGTCGCGCTAGCAAATATCCAAAGTGTACTATAACTGCTATAATGACATAGTTAACGCCGCCAAATATTTCTACTGGTAGCAAATAATCCAGCTGGACCGAACCGGCTTTAAAGTAATCTGCATTTTAATTATTTTTCATTTTCAAGATATTAGTTATTCATTTTTGGAAAAACAAATAATCGCTCATTCTAAACTCCTGTTGTCTAAGCGAACTTACTATTTGAAAATTGTCAACTTTGTGTAATAGATTTTGAGTTACTTATTTCAAATAGTTTTTATTTTGGCGTAAAATAGGCGTAATTCTAACTCATGCTTGTAAATTTCACGCGATTCTAGATACTTGGAAACGCTTTGAAGCAAAGGAATGAATGATTTTATGCCAAATCTTGCAACCATTATGTTCAGTTTTTTAGTTTGTTATCAATATCTACTAAAATAATTCGCTTTTCGAAATTTGAGTCAGCTTAGCAGGTACCTCGGAATTTTTCGAATCTGTGGGCACCTTATTCGAAATTCAAATCCCCACGGTTTAGGAGTAGATATACGAACAAGCTTTTGACAGCGGCGACGACAGCGGCACTTACTTTTTTTCAGAATAGAGAGATACTTAATGTATATATGTGTGTGTGTGTGAATATCTTTACCCACCAATACAAGCTTTTTTTAAACAATAGTGTTAATTCAAAAATAAATACCCAGGTAAATATCCATTTTGGGTATATACCCGGGTATTTACCCTTGAAAATAAATACCCGGATATTTTACATCACTGGTTACGCCGCTGTTTACGGATATGCTTATTTCATGAAGATTTCGAGGCTGGCAATCGCAAGTTGATCCCCTAAGTCTTATATTTTTATCGTTTAAATATTTTCGTTTTATTTAGTGTTCTTATTTCTACTAAGATCACTGCCTACCTTTAAAATACAATTTACGGTCAAAAATCAGATTTTTCTTTTTCTTTCTTTCTTTTTTTACAGGAACATGATTAGAAAACAGTTAGGAGCATGGAGTTTTTTCTTTTTTCTTTTTTTTTTTTTTACAGCAGTAATATATATTCTTTCTAAACTCGTTAGTATTATCTATTGCATGCGGCCCTCGCTTTTGTTTTATATTTGACAAATTTTTTCATAGATATTAAAGAATTCATAATTGCAAACTTTTAGGATCGTTTGTATGGATTGAGAATTTGTATGTAGTTATGTAATCAATATGCGGCTAGGAAAAGCTATTTATATTTTTTTGTCTGTTTTAAAAACTTGCTATATGAGGAAATATTGAAATTATAATTCTCTAGGTTTTAGATATCTGTAAGTAAAGTAGAAATTTGAATTCTTGAATTTTTTTACAGAGAAATTCTCGATGCGAGTGTTTATATTTATGGCAATTCTTTGCACTAAAAAAACACTCTTTTATTTATTTATTCACTTTTCTTGCGGGGAGGGGGCAATTATTTTTTCCGAAACTAATAAAGATTTATCAAAGATTTGAAAGGGTTTGAAATGTTTAGAAAATTTGATCTCAAACATATAAATCTTACTATAAAATTTAATAAATGAGTTATTTTATATTGCTTTAATTTTCTCTTTGATCTGTCCCGACTAAGGAAAAGTAATTTATTTGAACCATTTTTTGGAATCGTTTCATTTCTTGGATTAAGATTTATTTCGCAACTAACATGGAATATTATTATAAATATATTACACATGCGATAGTACAATCAGCATTCAATTTGTACAATGATTTTTGCATGAAAAAAATTAAAAAATTATTTTACGATAGGGATCTTTTGACGCCGAATTCGCTCTGATTTATCACAGTACGTGTGTTGTCAATCGTTTTCATGAAACAATTTGGAGTTTTAGCTTATAAATTTTGTGCGTAATGTGGGGTTATGTAAAATTTTATTTTGTTTGATGTTAAAAATAAATTTTACTTATTAAAAAAGTCTTGTGCGCAGTGTAAAATTAGAATTTAATTTTATCCGGCTAATCCAAAAACATGACGTACTGCAATTTCTAGAGATAGTCTGACAACCAAGATAAGGTAAGTTCTCTAAAAACACTGGTAGGAGAACTTTTAGGGGCTCTAGTAGCTGTTTTAGGGGCTTAGGGGCTCTAGTGCATTCAAGATACATCTGGAGAAAACCACAAAAAACTCTACCGTTAGATCGGTAGCCACGCGAAGAGAAAGAATCCCGAACCTGCACACTTCAGACATTTCTCAATGTTCAGCGTTTTATAAATTCGGCCATTGGTCAGCATATTTTAATAGAAAATTAGGACTATAAATACTGTACACTCACTCAATGTATTCACTGCTTTTTCTTTTTATAATGCTTTCTACTGGGTTAAAATTTTTATCTATGAGCTCATCATGGAGTTATTCATGTTAACGAGAAATGCACTTGTAAAAACTTTCCACAGATGTAGATTTAAAAGGCATTAAATCCTGTAAAGTATCGGTTATTGGTGAAAATGTGCTATCGGTTGATCCCTATTAAATATATTTATTGTTTTGTGTGTATATATCACAAGTTTATACCCTTTGTACACTGGTGTTAAAAATACAGAATATTAGGATTGGATGCCAAAATAGGAAAAAGGCTGCCCCGTCTCGCATAAACAACAACAAAACTTTGTCTCGTGTCTTAAAATATTCGGTATACTAAGAAAAACACTAAATAACGAGAACTTTGTCTATTTCGTCTTGTACAGAAATTGCACAGCTTTGTCCAGTCGGCTGGGATTTACGGACAGTTCAAATTTGCCGGCTGGTGAAATGGTCAGCCGGCAAACCATGGAGTTGGGAGATTTCGCAAATTACGGACATTCGTAAGTACTCCGTTGGTACCGGTTAGTACCGAGAGATTTTTGTTAGTACCGTATCAGTTACGGATATACGGACAATGAAAAGTGTCCTGTCACAGTAGCTACCTAGCCCGTAGAAATTGCAGAATGGGGATTTCGCATATGACGTTCGTTAGTACTTTATTAGTAGTGTTTAGTACTGTAGAAATTAATTTCTATAGATGGCGCAACGCACTTTAAAAGAATAAAAGATACTTCGACTTCTACTTTCTCCCTTGATCCTCTTTAAAAAAAATGATGTTTTGTTTATGCTCGAATTCGCGCCTGAGAGCGTGTTTAGAATAAGTTTGAAGCGACGCTGTCGCTATTTAAATTAATTATGTAAAATCAACTTTATGTGTAAAAAGATGTAAATAATTGTTAATATATACGTTTTCAGTTTAAAAAATGAGTTTTTATTGCGTCTTGTGTGTCTTTACTTTCGATGCCAAGCCATTTGAATTTTTGACTGTTCTTGATTTGGAATTTGGAAATACGTTGATTTAGAACTCCCCAGCTTGAAGAAGTGTTTTTTTTTTGCTTCGTTTTATTTATATTTTTTCTTTATGGTGCATCTGGCCGAAGGAATTGTGATTTGTTTTGAAAGCTGCTTGTTCCGAGGAAGAAAATGAGTGTTCGAATTCAAGAACAAATTTGTTTGATCTCAAGATTTACTTTCGTTTCTATTATTTATCACTTTGTATTAATTTTTTTTAATGTGAAGACGGTCAAGGTAAGCTTTGTTTTGATTTATGCTTATCTCAAGTTTGTGTTCTGAAAATTGATTGAGAGATTCTTAGTTTATTTGAAAGTATTAGAAATGAGTGATATTGAAAAATTAAAGAAAACTAGAACAATTTTACGTTCTAGTATTACGAAATTGACAAATGACATCGATTCTATTTTAACTAATGATCCTGTGAATTTTGATTCATTAGAAGAATCCCTTCATCAATTAACTCTAAAATCAAACGAAATAAAAAATATTGATGAAAAAATCCAACCGTTATTGACTGTGGCTGAGTTCGACTCTGAAATAATGAAAACATTCGAATATTCTGACAAAGTGTCGCTTACCATTTTTCGAGCTAAAAAGAAATTAAAAGAAAACAAAAACATTAGTACTGTAAACAATGTTAGTGGTAACTCGGAAAGTTCGGGGTCCTACCCCACCAATACAAATATGATAGTGAAATTACCTAAATTAGAAATACAAAAATTTTACGGAGATTACACGCAATTTCCTAACTTTTGGAATACCTTTAAAGTGTCTGTAAATGACAACGTTTCATTATCAAAAGTTGAAAAATTTAACTATTTGAGAAGTTATCTGGGTGGCTCAGCTCTGAACTCTATAGAAGGTTTAGAAATTTCAGAGTCAAACTATGGCGTTGCATTGAATATTCTCGAGAGCCGCTATGGAAATCGTGATGTTATAATAAACTTTCACATGAATAAGCTACTAAATTTAAATCCTGTTTACAAATCTACTGATATTTCGAAATAGAAAAGATTACATGACGATTCTGAAATTAATGTGCGATCATTGACAACATTGGGACTCGATCCACAGTCATATAGCTCCATGCTAATTCCTGTAACTTTGAAATTACTTCCACCTGATTTAACTTAGAATATAATAGACAGAACACAAAAGAATCTTTAACCTTTGATATAAACAAACTGTTAGATTTTCTTCAAATTGAAATTAAAAGGCGTGAGCGTTCTTTTTCTTTCTCGAAACCTAAAATGGTTGAAAGTAATAAACAAAGAATTGTAAAATCCCCTAAACGGGAATTTGCAAGTACGCATGAGTTAATAACTACAGTAACAAATGAGAAAACATCAAATTGTTGCCTTTTTTGCAATCAAAGTCACAAATCGGAATTGTGTAGTACATTTAATGTTGAAAAAAAGAGAGAGATTTTGAAATCACAAGGTCGTTGTTTTCTCTGCCTTAAACCTAAACATGTAATTAAATTTTGTGAATCAAAACAAAGGTGTTCTTGCGGTGGGAAGCATAACAGAGCAATTTGTTTTAAAAGTAATTTGTCGAGTAATGAAAATCACTCCGATAAACATTTGGATCCAATAAATTTAAAAGAAACAAATGCAAATCCAAGTGAGAAAGTTGTGACCGCCATTTCCTGTGTCGAAAAGAATAAAGTTCTTTTACAAACATGTAGTGTAAAGGCAAAAAACAAAAATAAAGAGGTAAATATTCGCTTATTGTTAGATACGGGCAGTATGAAAACATTTGGATTAAAATCTGTTTCTGATAGTTTGAAATTAAATGTCATTCGACATTTAATTAATTCGACATTTAAAATTATCAGTGTTCACCTTTGGTAGCAAAAAGCCTATCAGGAAAATTTACGATGTTGTGAAACTTGAATTAGAGAATAAGAATTCGTCAGGTTCTAAATTGGAAGTTGAAGCTCTGGTTACGGACAATATTTCAGGTTCTGATATCCCACCCCCCAGAAATCAACGATGTTAAGGAAATTGGTGTTTTACAGAATTTAACCCTTGCAGACTCGCCTCAGAATGAAATCCCTGTTACACTCCTTGTGGGAGCGGACTATTAATACGGTATAGTAACTGGAAATATCAAACATCTGAACAAAAATTTGATTGCGATAGAAACTATTTTTGGCTGGTGCCTGCAAAACAAAAAATGTGGAAAAGATTGTTCACTGAATTTTAATGTAATTATTGAGGAACATTTGATATCTGAACATATCAAGAAGTTTCGGGATTTAGAGAGTTCGGGATTTATAAACACAAAACAAGACACTGACCCATCGGAAAATCAAGAAATGAAACAATTTGAAGCAGATCTTCAATAAGTAAACAATAGGTATAACGTTAAGCTGCCATGGAAGATAGGAAAACAGTGTTTAAATGATAATAGGAAAATTGCTCAAAATAGGTTAGCTAAATTAAATAAAAGATTTATTAGAAATCCTCAGCTGTTTTTTTAATATAAAACGGTGTTGCGTGACTATTTGAATGAAGGAATAATTGAAACAGAGAAGTTTTAAAATTAGATCGTGCTACCAGTAAACTAAGAATTGTTTATGATGCTTCCTCTCATGATACTGGCTGTTTATCTCTGAATGATTGTTTGTATTCTGGCCCTAATTTGTATCCAGAAATTTTTAACATCTTGTTACGTTTTCGGCTTTATCCAGTTGCTTTTACTATGGATATGAAAAAAGAATTTTTGCAGATTCTAGTACACGAAGAAGACAGAGATGTCTCTCGTTTTTTGTTTTGTGAATATCCCTTTGACTTGTCAAAAGAACCCCAAACTTATAAATTCACTAAAGTATTATTTGGTGTCAATTGTAGCCCATTTCTGATGGCACCAAAAAAAAAAAAATCATTTGAAAGGTTATGTCGCAAAGGATCCGAAGACTGTAAATTTTCTTAGTAAAAACATTTATGTTGATGACATCATAGGAAGTGTTAGCTCTGTTGAGTAAGCCTTATCCACAACACTAGAAGCAATAGAAATTTTTAAAAGCGCAAGCATGGAATTGCATAAAATGCACACGAATTCTAAATCTCTCTTAGAATCTTGGAATGAAAGTAACGTAATTTCACAAGAATATGCAGAGTCCCTTCTAACAAAAGATAACCCATATAAAGTGTTAGGCATTGCTTGGAATATTTTGAATGATTGTTTATATTTTGATACTCGAGAATTAATTGATTTTACTTCTAAAAAGGTAAACACCAAAAGATTTATTTTGAAAGTTCTGGGTCGAATTTATGACCCGCTTGGTTTCCTTGGATCCTTCACCTAGAGAGTTAAGTGTTTGAAGCACAAATTATGGTCCATAGGCATTGACTGGGATGAGGTCATACCAAATGAATTAGTTAAAACTTGGAATGACTGGTGTGATGAAGTTCCCCAATTGAATAACTTTTCCATTCCCCATTATTTCTTTTCCGAAGTTTAGAAAATGCATAGGAGTTAAAGCTTCGGGATCTTCTTTCTCATCATAGACATATGTCAAAGGACGCAAATTAAGGGCGGTTTCTACTTCAACCAGTAGCGTTGACATTTCCTCATAGTTCAATAGGGCTTTACCAATAATTTTTCTTAAGCATTCTTTTACAGACTTTACCAGGCGCTCGTAGAACCCTCCCCACCATGCAGCTCTTCCAATGATATTTTTCCCATAGAATTCTTTCTTTTGCAAGAAATTTTAACACATGATCGCTTGAAAGAATGTCGTACAGATTTTCTATTTCCTTCTTAGCCTTCTTAAAGGTTTTCGCATTATCGGAATAAATAACTTTACAACTCAATCTTCGAGACAGAAATCGTCTAAAGGCAAGAAGAAATGAGTCGGTGGTCATGTCTGACACAAGTTCTAGATGTAATGATCTAGTGACTCCGCAGGTGATCAAAAGGATGTAAGATTTTTGAGACTTGTGTAAATTTTTAACATATATTGGACCCGCGAAGTCCAAGCCACATACTGAAAATGGAGGTGATTCCGTTATTCGGTCCTTTGGTAAAGGTGGAGTGATTTGATCGGCTGGTCTAGAAAGATATTTCTTGCAATTAAGACATCCTTTAATGATGCTTTTTACCAATTGTCTGCCCTTGGGGATCCAATATCTAGAACGAACGTTCGACAACGTCATTGCAGTTCCTGCATGCATCACTTTTTCATGATCTCTTTGTACAAGGAGTGTCGTTAACCGTGAATGTTTTGGTAAGATTATTGGGTGCTTATCTTCCAAAGAAAGATTGCTGAATTTCAATCTGCCACCTAAGCGAAGAATTTCATTTTCATCGATATATGGAACATAATTGAAAAGGGGTGAACATTTATCAACAGGATTTCCATTTATTAGGTTTTGAAACTCATTTTTGTAAAATTGTTGTTGCGCGCTCCTTATTAGAAAATTTTCAACTTCTGTCAACTCTTCTGCAGTTAGTGGACCATGAGCTTTGCTAGATTTCTTTAACTTCGTCACAAACCTTTTAACTAAGGCAGCGATTCTTACCAGTTTTTCAAAACTAATAAATTTTTCTATATCAATTGGACGTTTAAGTTCTTCAATTACACATGCACATTGCAATATATCAGGATTCTTTCGATATTCTTTTCGATCTTCGATATTATATCAGGTTTTGGCCAAAATTCTGGTGGAAGGCTAAGCCACTTTGGCCCGAGTAGCCATACTGGATCATTGATCAGTTTAGAAAGTTTTGTTCCTCTCGAAACAAAATCTGCGCGGTTGTCCACTCCGGGGCAGTGACGCCAATTTGTAGGTGAAGTAAGTTTTTGGATCTCTTCTACTCGATTTTTCACAAAGGGTTTAAATTTTGATGGTGCCCCCCTAATCCAAAAATAAGTGATCTTTGAGTCAGTCCAAAAAACACAAGGGATATTGATGTTCAACGCCTCCAAAATGCTGCAGCTCAATCTTGCGGAGCACAAAGCGGCCATCAGTTCTAATTTCTGTAAGGTGAGAGTTCTTCATGGGGGCTACTCGATTTTTAGAAGCCACAAAAACAGTTTCAATGTTTTCATCTGTAGTTGTTGCCCTCAAGTAGGCAATACTGACATAGGCTGACATACTTGAATCCGAGAAACTATGTAGTTCTAAATTAGCAATGATATCAACAATTTCGGAAAAATAATAACGGGAAATGGAAATGTTTTTCAATTGGGGAACTTCATCACACCAGTCATTCCAAGTTTTAACTATTTCATTTGGTATGACCTCATCCCAGTCAATGCCTATGGACCATAATTTTTGCGTCAAACATTTAACTCTCAAGGTGAAAGGTCCAAGGAAACCAAGCGGTTCATAAATTCGAACCAGAACTTGCAAAATAAATCTTTTGGTGTTTACCTTTTTAGAAGTAAACTCAATTAATTCTCGAGTATCAAAATATAAACAATCATTCAAAATATTCCTAGCAATGCCTAACACTTTATATGGGTTATCTTTTGTTAGTAGGGACTCTGCATATTCTTGTGAAATTGCGTTACTTTCATTTCAAGATTCTAAGAGAGATTTAGAATTCGTGTGTATTTTATGCAATTCCATGATTAGGCTAAATCCAAAAAGCTATACCCGGAAGAGATAATAATGTTCGATCGTATGAAATAAAGACTGCGAATGGTATCCTAAAAAGAACTGTTCAACATTTATATCCTTTAGAAATTGTAAACTGATGAACATTAATAAACTGTATTGCTTTTTTCCTTTTTGAACTCTAAAACCTTTTGCATATTTTAAACCTTTTTTTCTTTTTCATGAATATTGTATTGTATCCTTTTTATTTCAGGTATGTTTTGAATTCATTATCTTAATCTTGCATATTTTGAAAATGTTTTAATTGTTTGCTCTGTGTTGATATTTGAGTTTGATTAGAATTATTTGATTGATTAATTTGATAGATTTTTTAGATTAATTGAACCATTTTGTTTGAATTTGAACCACTGATGTAGAATTTAGATATTTGATAGAATTTAGATATTATGTAGAATTTTAGATGATTTGTAGAAATTTAGAAAGTGAACTCCCTTGGAGTTCAGGTGGGGTGTGTGTAGAAATTAATTTCTATAGATGGCGCAACGCGCTTTAAAAGAATAAAAGATACTTCGACTTCTACTTTCTCCCATGATCCTCTTAAAAAAAATGATGTTTTGTTTATGCTCGAATTCGCGCCTGAGAGCGTGTTTAGAATAGATTTGAAGCGACGCTGTCGCTATTTAAATTAATTATGTAAAATCAACTTTTTTGTGTAAAAAGATGTAAATAATTGTTAATATATACGTTTTCAGTTTAAAAAATGAGTTTTTATTGCGTCTTGTGTGTCTTTACTTTCGATGCCAAGCCATTTGAATTTTTGATTGTTCTTGATTTGGAATTTGGAAATACGTTGATTTAGAACTCCCCAGCTTGAAGAATTAGTCCTATCTTTTTAATAAGAAGTGTTTTTTTGCTTCGCTTTATTTATATTTTTTCTTTAGTACCAAGAGAATTTCGTTAGTACCACATCCGTTACGGATATACGGACAATAAAATTTTCCTGTTGCACTAGCTATCTAGCCCGTACAAATTGCAGACTGACGATTTCGCATTTGTCATTCGTTAGTACTTTGCTAGCACTATTTAGTTCCGAGAAATTTTCGTTGGTACCATATCCGTTTCGGATATTTGGAAAATATAGGTTTCCTGTCGTACTAGATATCTGGCCCGTTCAAATTGCAGTACGGGGATTTCGTATATGGCATTCGTTAGAAATTTTTTAGTACTGTTAGTACTGAGTGATTTTCGTTAGTGCGACATCCGTTACGGATATACGGACAGTACAAGTTTTTTGTCACACTAGCTACCTAGCCCATAAAAATTACAGAAATGGAATTCGTTAGTACTTTGTTAGTACTTTTTAGTTCCGAGAGATTTTCGTTAGTATCGCGTCCGTTATGGATATACAGGCAATACATGTTTCCTGTCACACTAGCTACCTAGACCGAATAAATTGCAGAAAGGAAATTTCGCACATGTCATGCTTTAGTACTTTGTCAGAACTGTTTATTAGCGTGAGATCTTCGTTAGTACCGCATCCGTTACGTATATATGAACAGTACGAATTTCCTGTCACACTAGCTACCTAATATGTACAAATTGCAGAATGGGAATTTTGAATATGCCATTCTTAGTACTTCGTTAGTACGGAGCGATTTTGGTTACTTCCGCATCCATTGCGGATTTACGGACAGTACAAATTTTTTGTCTCACTAGTTACCTTGTCCATACACCATACAGCCTGGGAATTTCGGATTTTGCATTTGTTAGTACTTTGTTAAGACTAGTTAGTAATGTGAGATTTTTGTTAGTACCGCATCAGTTACGGATTTTACGGACAATTCATGTTTGCGCGCTGGTGAGATTATAAACAGACATCATACATTAAACGACAGACATTATAAATTGAAATAGCTATTGATTGGTAAAAAAGAAAACAAAATTCATTTAAATTTAGATAGAGTATGTTAGAGCATAAATGAGAAAAAGTGTTCGGTATAATGTTTTACATACTTTCTTTAGGAATAATATTATTTTTGTAACAAGCAGAAAAGTATTTTATTAAATCTGAATTGCTAATTATTTCTTGGCGAATATAATGTTCAACTTACTCGAGAGAGAGAGAGAGAGAGAGAGAATGGAGCGAAATTTTAAGAGAAAAGCGGAGAAAACAGACGAATAATCATCATAAATTACAGAAAATGACTACTCATCGATCAACATACATTCTTCAATTAGTGCAATTTAAGTAATATTTTGAATCAAAAGTTTTTAAAGTATGGTGGGGCACTGAGAATGTAGATGTTAGAACTTCATGGTATGCGGGCTGGTGAAATGATGTCCCCTGAAATTTCAACTGACAGTAAACCCATGACGTTGGGGTACTAACGAAAAACTCTCGGTCGTAATGGGTCCAGTGGCGTTTTCTCAGGGTGCGCAAAACGTGAGTTAACGCTCACAGAAAAAAAAAACAGTACTGAGAATTCTAATTCTTTTTTGTCCCCCAGCCCCTCCGGAATGACCATATAACGAAGCGTATCGATCGTGATAAGCAAGGCATTGGAAGCGGCATAGCTGCATTAATAACGAATGGATATGTGAAATTCCAGAACTCGATGGTGTGCGGGTTGGGAAAATTGTGTGGCCGGAAATTTGAACTGTCCGTAAATTCTTAATGGATGAGGTACTAACGAAAATCTCTCGTTACCAACCAGTACTGATAAAGTAACAATGTATGGCATATGCGAAATTCTCCGTTTGCATGGTGTACGGGCTAGGTAACTAGTGTGACAGGAAATTTGTACTGTCCGTAAATCCCTAACGCATGCGGTATTAACGAAAATCTCTCGGTACTAAACAGTACTAACAAAGTACTAACGAAGGTATATGTGAAATCCCCATTCTGCAATTTGTACGGGTTAGGTAGCTACTGTGATAGGAAATTTGTATCGTCCGTGTATCCGTAACGGATGCGGTGCTAACAAAAATCTCTCGGTACTAAACACTACTAACAGAGTACTATCGAAAGGCATATGCGAAATACTCATTCTGCAATTTATACGGGCTAGGTAGCTAATGTGACAGGAAACTTGCATTATTCGAATATCCGTAACGGATGCGGTACTAACGAAAATCTCTCGGTACTAAACGGTACTAACGAATTGCATATGCGAAATCTCCCAACTCCATGGTTTGTGGGCTGACCATTTCACCAGCCGGCAAATTTGAACTGTCCGTAAATCCGTAACGGATGCGGTACTAACGAAAATCTCTCGGTACTAACCGGTACTAACGAAGTACTAACGAATGGCATATGCGAAATTTCCCAACTCCATGGTGTGCCGGCTGGTGAAATGCACCTCTTTTCCTATCACGATCAACTAAAAGTTCTTTTCTTTTTAATAAGGCTTAACGGATGTTTAACCAATTATCACAGTTTAACTAATTAATATAATGGATTATAACCTTTTAAGCTGAATTACATGAAAAAGAAACATTTAGTTAACTGCATTATATTATTACTAGCATGTTTCACCCACTAGCCTCTTCATGTAGGATATGGTGAGGCAAAATGGGCAGGTATTTTTTTTGATCACAATAATATAAACAGTTTTTTAATAATGATTGTTTTTATCTCTGTTTTTTCAGACAGTAGTTGTCAAGTTTTATACTCATCATGAAAAGTTTATGTTGGCAGTTGCGTGTCGGGGGCAACGAGAAAGTAGTTAATTTTTATTTTGCTTTACGAGTTACATGTCTCTTTGTGTCTTTATGGAGTATGTATCGTTGCCTTATTATGTGGTGGTGAATATAAGTAGGGTGAATTGAGTCGATGTTGAAATAACTCTTACTAGGTATTATATCTCTCACTCTCTCTAAAAGTGTGAGAGAGTCACCTGCCTAATTTACCCCGCGCTTTACCCGGGGATGCATTGGTAGGTATCGGTTTCTATGTTTACGTCTACGAAACCTATTTCGTACAATGCCTGGTAACACTCTTTTGATTTTGGTGTTATTTGGTTGAGTTTCTTATGTCTCGTAATCTGACACATCATATAAATTTAATCTTCTAGATCGATGCAGTGTATTGATGCTGTTCTAGCTTTTGTTATATCTGATGAGCTGCAAAAATGTACAAAAAACGCTGAAATCCATGGAGGGCGGGGGGGGGACGGGACGGTGCGGATCGACAATGAGAGAAACAGCCTGAATTTGCATGTCGCGACGACTGGGGGACTGATCATATTCGGGGGTCCGAGAACATTTGTTTTATAGCGTCTCCAGTTTTTGTATCGTGTTGTGAGTGGTTTGCGAGTGTGGTTGCAAGGACGGACGGTGAGGGAGTAAGGCAGTCAGGAGCGTGTGAGAGCGTTTCGGAAGGCAAAGTTTCCTGTAAATTCACTTGGTCCTGTGGTGTTATGCAATAAGGTGTGGGTTCGGTGTGGTGGGGGGGGGTGTGCGACCGTCCTTCTGGACATTGTAAGTAGATAGGTCTGATTGTAGGTAAAGGTTATTGTATTTGGTGATGTATTGTGTGGGAGGAAATGGGTTGCGGGGAGAGGGATAGTACGACTTAGGGATTTTATCTCTCGGTACTTTCGGAGGGAGGCTGTGGGGGGGGGCGCGCAGGAGCATAAGGTCCGGAATTAGTATGGGGGTCCTTGTAGTGACAGTTGGATTTTCCTTTTAGGCAATAGGGGTTTGTTCTATGAGTTCATTGAAAGTTAGATTTGGAGGAGTGGGTTCTGTGGCCTTGTTGCATTTCTTATTCATTCTTTGAAGGTGTCTTTATGCTCACGGTGCTTGCAGGTAAAGGTGGGTTGTCTGCAGGGAGTCAGTCGTGATTTAGATCATACTATAATAGTTCGGAACTGTTTTTGGAAGGTTTCGGTTGGGGGGGGGGGGGCATGTCTTTGATGTGGTGGAGTTCGTGTATTGAGGTTCGTGATGGGGGGTTTTTGATCCGATTCCGGGAAGGGGATGGCGATAGACTGAGGGTCTCCATGGAGTGGGGAATGTTGGAGGATTTTGGTCGAGCGGCAGGATGAGATCTTGTACTGAGAGAGTGGGTTGATAGTATGTGTTCTCGTGATTTCAGTGGGGGGGGGAAGGGGGGGGTGGGGGGGGGTGGGGGAGGGAGGTGTGTTTGGGGGAAGGATTGGATGGTGGGCTATTGGTGTTTGGGGGGGTTTAGTTGACTCCTGATAAATGCGGGCGTTGAGTTAGGTTAGTATGGTATGGTTTTTAGGGTTTGGGAGTAGTGAGAGGTGTTTTATGGTAGGTCCGCGTTTGTGGTGATCGGGTGTTATGCGCCTTGTGTGGGTAGTGTGGAGGTTTTGGGTTGTGGGGCGCGTTCTGGGGTGGCAGGGGGGGGGGGTGAGCAGTGTCTTGGGAGGGGGAGGGTTATTGGGTGGGGGGTGGTGTGAGGTTGCCTTGGGGGTGGGTTGAAATGTTTGGGAGGGGAAGGGGGGGGTTTGGTTATGTTTTTAAAAGTCGGGAGATGATCCGTGTGGATTTTAAGTCGTTCGCCGGGTTTGTTGCTACGGGTGGGGTGTTTTTGCTTACCAGGGAGGGGGGGTTTGTATGAAGAAGATTTCGTCTGGTGGTCTGGTAAAGGAACTTGTGTGAGCGCGATTATTGAGGAGAAGGGGGCGGGGGTAGCAAGGTGAGTTTGTTTTGATGGTAATGCGGCTTGGGAGCATGAGTTGTTTGATAAGAAAGAAGAGAGCAGGTTTGAATTTGGAAGGTAGAGGGTGGGTTGTTTGTTTATCGTGGCTTATTGTTGATTGAGGTCTTGTCTTACAGTGACTTGGTTTAGAGACGGATTGTTTTTGTGTGCTGGTGAAAATATGGGGTTAGGTTTGTTCAGGGTCTCTCCGAGTTGATTTGTGGCGCCGCGTCGGGATTATTTAGGGTGTGTAGTTTTGGGTGTTACGGTTTGAGTGGGCTTGGTGGATGGATATAAGTTGGGGGTAAAGCGAGGTCGAGCGTGGTTACGAGTGGGTTTGGGCTCTACAAAAAGCTCTTAAGCACTGCAAATGCACGTACAACACTTTTGTACTGCAGTTTTGCCCTTCAGTCAGGCGAAAACCGTTTGTGTGATAGTATTTCCCATTGTCACCGGACTGATTTCGAAACAGGTTGAAAAAATGTTGTTGGTCATGAATGGCGGAATTCCAGCCAATCTGAGCTCTAGACACTGTCCACACCTGCATTCAAGATGGCGACCTCCATGCCGGCAATGTGAGGATCGGCGGTAATAGAAGGCTCGATTTTTTATTTCCGAAGTTGCAAATATCAAAAACCATTATTGAGAACTTTTTTTACTGTTAGTTTACTTAAAAATGGAACCTTCGAATCTCCACCGTCAATGTCTAATGTTCGAATGCACGGGGCGCGACAGGACCGAGTGATTTTGTGACAAAAACAGCGTGGAACGTAATAACTGTTCTTGTCCACAAAACCGAGCGATAACGGTCGTGACAAAATCAGCGATGACGGAATAACTGTTTTGTCACAAAAACGAGCGATAACGTCGCGGAGAAGTCGTGGGGGTAGGTATTCAAAAAATAAAGGTAATGAGTATAACTCATGAACGCCAATGGAACAAGGGAGCTAGGTATGACGTCGAAGTCTCCGTCGCAAACCATTCCTAAGTGGGTTCAGAAAACGTCAGATGAAGAAACATTAGTTAAACGCACAGATTTTACCCTACATGCTTCAGTTGCGGTAAAGAGGGAAATATATTCTAAGTTCTGTGGGCAAGGCCGACATATTTAAAACAAGATGACAAATACTCAAAAACAATACTTTTACTCGACAAATTTTCACAATCTTAAAGTAATTACTGTAAGCAGCTGAAACAGCCGACGAAAACAGATGTGTTGACGGCAAAGATCTCGCCCCAGTTCGGATTATCTGAAATCAAGTAATCACAAAAAAATGGATGACCTAATTGAGATTAAATCAAATGTGGAAAATCAATTTTTAATGGTATAGTGAATTCTGGTGCACAGATATCTGTAATTCGAGGGTACATGGTACATTATTTCGTAGAGGAATTGGTACATGATACCCCTTTTGAAGGGGGACAAAGTAGTGTTATTGTTCCGCTTTTGGCGATAAATGAAACACAACGCCACTTCGGACATATGAGATGAAAATCCACGATGGTATACATGGCGATACAGCAATTATGTGCGTCGTTTCAAAGAAACTTACCAGTGGCATGTAAATAAGTCGTTCGGCTTTTGAGATGCTGAATGAGAACATTGAACTTTATCATAGTAAACAATTATGTCAAGAAACAGTTTCAAATGCAGAAGTAGAAACTGTAGGTAAAATCTGAGGAGGGCGTAAGTGTTCCAAATATCTTCGGATTGAACTCCAGCTACGCCGGAACGTGAATGTCGTAACTGCAGGTGAAGTCTGCGAGGTGGAAAGCTATGAGCAAAGCAAAAACCAGAAGATGCCATTTCAGAGTTGGCGGCAACTTCCAGGAGATGAGAACTCTCATGATTTAATAACGAGGACACTCAAGAGATGCTTTGATTGGGCGGAAAGGAAAGAAAATTCGTATCTCATTGATAAAGTTATACTACAGCATAAGGATTATGTCTGTGGAGAAGAAATTCAGCAAATAGTAATTCCGGTTGATTCTTACTTTAGGGCCCCCACTACGCCAACGCGACGATAAATATTGATATATTGTTGCTATTACCACTTTTTGTATTTATATTGTAGCAATACGGCAAAGGGTTTATTCGCAAATTTCTCTCAGTAATCATAAATTCTTGTCAAATGAAGTCATTTTGGACATGTAAGTATATCCTTACATTTATTTAGTTGCCAACTAATGTATTTTTAATAATTGTCTTCAAATTCCGTATTTGGTGTGTTTAATGCTGAATTCTTCAGATCCATTTCATCCAGTTTCTCTGGGAAGCGTTGAAACTTGTGCACATGCGCGATCACGGACTATTGACAGGAAGGCTCGCCAAAACACGGCGATTTTTTACGTTGGCGAGAGTGGGGGTCCTAAAGTAGGAATCAACCGTAATTCCAAAAGAAAGAAGGAATTTTATTTTAAGGATGGCAGATGAGATTCCGTTGGCAGGACATCTGAGGGAAAATAAGACTCTACAAAGAATCAGATATTCGTTTTACTGGCCTAGTATCAGACACGATGTAAAGTTATACTGTCAAAATTTCAAAGAATGCCAATTGAGGAGAACTAGCACCTATCGGGATCATATTCCCATACAGCCTATCGTTAGGCTTGAAAATCCTTTTGATGTCTGGAGCGTAGACTGTAGAGGACTCCTAGAGCCTGCATCAAGGAGAGGACATCGATATATTATTTGTGCCGTGGATTTATGTACTAAGTGGGCCGAGGCAATTCCAGTGAAAGAGATTAGTGCCAAGACAACGTGTGACGTTTTAATGAAGATTTCCACTCACACCGGTTTTCCAAAAGTGATATGCACCGATCAGGGTACAAATTTCACTTCCAAGCTCACTCAATCATTTGAGATCTATTAGGGGTAGCGCCACGTTTTTCGACACCCAGACATCCGGAAAGTATGGGGGCAGTAGAACGATGGAAGAAAACTCTTAAGGAGATGATGAATAAAAACGTACAAGAGTATGGGAGAGACTGGGATATACATATCCTATATCTCATGTATCAGGGCCATCTATGTTCGCGTATCGTGAAGTGCCACACAGCACCACGGGGCTATTACCATTTCAATTGGTTTATGGTCGGTTACCACAAGGACCATTATCTTTATTGAAAAGTATTTGGACGGGAGGACGAACTATCCCAACAACCGCGTCCAGACCAATCACTAAATATCTTGTAGTTGAAAATATACGTAGTGCTAATGAGATCGCTTCCGAAAACACCGAGAAAGCTCAAGGAGAATACGTTTCCAGGTATAATCTCCGTGCGAGAGAAAAACAGTTTGCCGTCTGCGACAAAGTGTTGATATTACTCTCATCATCAACTCATAAACTTTTAAGCACTTGGCAACGATAATTCAAATCACCAGACCACATTCTGTAAGAGTGGAATTAGAGAATGGTAGTACTAGAGAGCTAGCTACACGTGAATAAAGTACGGCCATATGTGCAGAGGGTAAATCACATTGGTGTTGTTTACGAAGTGGATGAAGAATTTGGCGTAATCCACCACGCGCCTACTGATAAAACAAAGAAAGAGGTCGAGGACATCCGAAAACATTTGCAGAAAACTAGAAATCATAATTTAACTGAAGAGCAAACCTAAGAGTTATTTGACGTACTGAAGAAATATATGGACATTTTTAGTTCAAAGCCAGGACAATGCCAAAGTCGAGGGGCATTATGTTAAAATTACGGAGAACTGCACGCCAAAGAGACTCAAACCGTATCGAGTACCCCCATCAGTTTACAAAAGAGAAGTTGATCGCCAAATCGAAGAGCTAATTGAAATGGACCTCATTGTACCAAGCGATAGCGAATGGTCACATCCTGTTGTTTGTGTTGCCAAAAAGGATGGAAGTGTTAGGTTGTGTATCGATTTTAGACTATTGAATAGTTTCACGGTGCCTGATTCATATCCATGAAAATCGCCAGGGATTTAATATTCAGAGGAGGACAAGCTGCATTTATAACCGTTATAGACTTAACGAAGGGATACTGGCAGATTCCCATGAATGAAGAAACCATGAATTCGCAGCCTTCGTAACATATTCGGGGCATTATCAATGGAAAGTCTTACTTTTTGGGATGAAGAACGCCGGAGGAACATTCCAGAAATCAATGTATAAAGCATTATTCGTACATCGTGATTGTTGCTGTGCATACATTGAAGACGAAGCCATTTTCTCTAACTGTTGGGAAGAACATTTAAGGCATATAAGCCAAGTGGTTAAAACATTAAGGGAAGTAGGTCTTACTGTGAATCTTGGAAAATTCGAGTTCGGTAGAACTCATGTAAAAGTTTTGGGTCATATAGTAGGTTCCGGTCGGCATACAAAGGATCCAGAGAAGATTGAACCTGTAAAGAGGATATCAAGACCTACTACCAAGAAAGAGCTAAGAAGCTTAGTCGGACTAGCAAGTTATTATAGGAGTTAGATACCACAATTCGCGCAAATAATTTTGCCACTAACAAATCTAACCAAGAAGTAAGTGCCGATTAATATACCTTAGGGCTCCGCTGAGGACCAAGCGTTTACTCGATTGAAAGGGGAATTGATGAAGATACCTATCTTACACACCCCATATCTTGACAAGCCGTTTCAGTTTTACAGTGACGCATCAGCTACAGCTATTGGCGCGTGTCTCGCACAAAAGAATGCCAAGGGAGAGGAAGTCCCTATTGCTTTTTTCAGCAAGAAACTAAACCTCAGCCAAACGAAATGGTCTACGATTGAGAGAGACGCATATGGAGTTTTAGAAACACTAAAAAATTTGATACTTGGATATTTTTCGCGGAAATCCAGATCGTATCAGATCATAACCCTTTAAGATGGCCTTCCACACAGCGCTAAATTAACAAGGTGGGCTTTAGCGTTGCAACGATACAATTTGAAAATTACTTATCGAAGGGGCGTTCAACATGGAAACGCTGAAGCATTATCCAGGCTCAAGTTAGATCCTTCTTAATAAAGTAGGATCGGGTTTATGTACTTTTATATTGAATTGTTATTGTAAATTGAATTGTTACTGTGTATTATGAGGATATAATTATTTATTTTTCGAACCTGTTTAAAAAATTATTAATAATACAGTGATCCGGATAATCTGCTACATGTCCGTAAAAGAATGTAAAATAAAGATTTTGTTTTAGCAGCATCGTCACTCCTGTGACGGATGTGCTTTCCCCCATAGGAGTAGTAAAGTTTCGTCGACATTATGAACGAATTATGAAATTTTGAACGAATCCACGAAACCCCATGGTGATGAACTAACGAACTTAAGAAACCCCATGCTAGTAAAACTGTGGAAATTTTGCTCGAGCTGCAGAAGAAAACATGTACTGGAGAATGAGAAATATGAGAGCACGTTATAACAGTGAGATGTACGAGGATTCCAAAAATTTAAGTTGGTTTTATATAAAATTTGATGGGACATTTTTTGTTCTGGACGCCTGATAAAGCTGGCGTTGAAAATGTATGTTTTATGTTAGAGTAATAAAGGTTTTTATTTAAGTCCCATAACTTGCTTTGCCTTTTGTTGAAAGGAAGCTAAAAACCCGTACTTTTATTTTTTAATATTGTTGCGGAATTACTCTGCTACTCCTGAGGTTCGTCGTTCTAAAGTCCTGTTGGTGTAAAAAGTTCAAGTAAAAAGTCACTTGTCAGGATGGAACACAAACTTTATTGCTTCTAGAACTTCGTAGAACAATCAGCTGTACACAATTCACAAGCACAATCTAGCAGTAACGTGCTTTTAACAATCCGCTTGGATCAGAAGCTCTCACAAATGCTGTATTTCTCACACAAAATAAGTCACTTTCACAGGCAAAAATTCCGTGGAAATATTCAAGGGATATAGTACACAATCCCTTAAGACACAGCAATGAAGAATTTACACACAGCACTTTAAAAACAGCTTCACAAAGCAAGCTAAAACACAGCTTCTATAGCACTATCAATTCACACAAAACAAGCGTACTGAGAGCTCTTCACACATTGGGCGCTCAACTCGCACTCTCAACTGTCGGGGCAGCGCGCCGGTTTATATAGGGGAGGCAGAAACTGCGGGAAGCTTCTAGAGGAGTATATTTCTTGAAGATTCTACATAAAGCGAGAATATTGATTACGTCATAGAAGAGAAATGTTAGGTTATTATGCGTTTTTAATGCAGGAAAAACAACTTCCAGGCCCCATTGGGAAAATCGCGCGAAATGACCAAAACCATTTCGCGCGAACCAGTCGCCAAACTTGGCGACTTTTGGTGAAATATCGCCAAATTTGGCGCCAAAAATAAGTCCTCAAAAGTGAAGAGATCTAAGCTCTAGGACTAATATTTCTCGAGATTTCTAGAACCTCCATTGAAAAATAATGGCAAATCGAAACCTCCATATCTCTGGTTCTAATTGGCCGATTTTGATGCAACAAAAAGCAAAATTTATCTATTTGAAGCGTAGAATACCAATTTTAAACTATTTTAAGCCCGAGAGCAGCGAGTTGCCCCGAAAATTCGTAACAATATATATATATATTAACAAGATTGAAAGCTAGCATTTAGAATCAATTTTCGTCAAGTTGCTTTTATGGAAATATTTTATTTTTTAATTCTGAAAATAGTGGAACTCAGTAGCATGTGTGGAAATTTTTTAAGCAGGCTGGTAATTTCCCCCTTGTATTTCGTCTGAAATACAGGTTCAATGTGATTATTTTTGAAGTAAAACTTCTTTAGGCGCAACTAGGGAGTAACTCAGATTTTTTTTCTGACGGAAGTAACGCTCAGTAAAGAAAGTGACGTATCTTTTTCCCCCTTGCTTTCTTCATTTGAGGAACAGCTCTCGGGTGTTCGTTCCTGCGAACGTCGACTGTGCTCCCTGCGCGTCGACATTACTCCCTACCTGTTTTGAAGCAAGATCTTGTCAGATGACTCTGTTCAGGGGATAAGTGGACCGGCTCTTGTCAGACATAGATATAGGAATCTCTAGATTGAGCATAGCATAACGAGAGAAAACTTGTTGCCTCCAAACGGTAGCCATGATAGTGGCATGCGCATGAGCAGAATGGCAGTAACTTAAATTATAATTTTATTTTCAATTATTTTACAACGATCTGTGTTTTAAGAAGTATTTGTATCGAAATATTTTCTCTCGAGTTTATTTATTTTCCTAAAGTAATATAATGAATGTTCTATTTTACACCGATAGCAGCCATGATAGTGGCAGAAATGGGGTGCGTTTTTCGCAACAAAATACACACGATTAGGAAAACTAGAAGAGTAATCCAGATATTTCTAAATCTATGTTGTCAGAGTCACTGTGGGGAAGCCTGTCGCTGAACAGGCGGCGAGCCTGCTGAATGTCTTTCACTGTTGTTACCGGCGGCGACCCAACCCGTCACCTCCAATAAACAAGGCCTACACACCGTATACAGAAAATGGCACTATGGTGCATTCCGTGGTTGAAGCTCCGTTGCTTTACTCACATGTTTTCAATGGCATTACAATATTTAATGGAATTATGAGTTAAAACTTGACATGATTGGTTGCCATGATACATAAATATTGTTTGTCTGTACTTAAATAGTATGTAATCTTTTAATATTGCTCATGTGTTTTTGAGTTATTTATAATAATGAGTCAAATGTAAATTTTTAAACAGAATAATACTTCGAGCAAAACCAGCTGAGGGAAACTAAGGTTTAAGAACATTTCCATAGAAAAACGCAATAATAGACCCTACGTGCATTCGATACCAACCGACAGAAGAAAACACCAGTTTAGGAACACAGTTAAAGAAAAATACCACGACATAGACATTCTCTTGATTCAAACCCTACGGGAAAACGTTTTAATAAAGCAGTGAAAGAATAATAGTGTTACGAAAATCGCCAAGTGGGTGTATTTCAAAACAGTTCAAACAGCACAGTAAACAAAAATAACACGTTATTTTACGGCTCGCAGCTCAATAGCTCAAAATAATACAAGAAACTTTAGCATACGCTAACTAAAATCACAAATAAGCATAACAGAATCAACCGTGCGTTTCAAAGTCTATCACTCAACTGAACTCCCCGGAGAGAGATCCTAGCGCTTTTATGGAGATGATGACGTCACCAGAATCACCGAGAAATTTCTGGAACAATCTTATCAAATTGAAATATGGTCTCGAGACATGACTTTTCTAGAAGCCACCATTTGTCGCCAAGGTCGCCAAATCCGTCGCCAAGTCGCCAAGTCTACAGGGTTACCATTATCAGAGGACCGCTATTATGCCTGCAAAACTAGTTTCACGGCGGCACATGCAATACGGGAGCAAATTAAGTTATTATTTTCGTAACACTGCTCCCCTCTTTAAAAAAACTGACGACCCGGCAGTCTAATCACACAACATTATGATCAGTAGCACCATATGGAGCTAAACGATTAATGTGGACGACTCTCGGTTTTGAATTGGGCGACTTCTGGACTCTGTAGATAACGTCGTTCAATTTCTTGACAACTATATAAGGTCCTTCCCAGTTCTGTTGCAACTTAGGACTCAGACCTCTCCTTCGTTTTGGGTTATACAGCCAAACTTGATCACCCTCCTTAAATTGGTGATTCGATGCTTTGGCATCGTAACGAATCTTCATTCGGTCACTCGCCAAATTGATTCGCTCTCTGGCAAACGAATGAACTCTTTCTAATCGTGCTTCTAAATTACTCATGTAATCATTCCGTGAGGAGGGCGTATCACATGGTCGTCCAAAAACAATATCACTGGGTAATCGAAGAGAATGGCCGAACAACATCTCTGATGGAGAATATCCGGTCTATCCACACTTCTGTAAGCCAGGAGGAACAGTGACAAATATGTATCCCAGTCTGTTTGATTCTTCGAAACAAATATTGAAAGATGATTCAAAATTGTTCGATTGTGCCTCTCGACCATGCCATCGGACTCGGGATGTAACGGTGTTGTTCGAGTCTTTGTGATTCCCAAATGTTCGCAGAGTTCCGAAAATAGTGCTGAATTAAAATTTGTACCTTGATCCGAATGTAACATCATAGGCACTCCATAATAAGAGATCCAGTTTCTGACCAGTTCTTCAGCTACCGTTGAAGCTTCCTGATTTGGGATGGCAATCGCTTCTGGCCATTTGGTAAAGTAATCCATCAGGACTAAGACATATCGATTGCCTTTCGATGTTGCAGGCAGGGGTCCTAGGCTAACTAAAGTCACTCTTTCGAAAGGCGCGCCAACGTTATAGCGCTGCAAACGACCCTTGGTTTTAATTTTAGGTCCTTTCCGGGCACCGCAATCGTGGCATTCTCTACACCATTTTTCCACATCGGCGCGAAGTCGATCCCAATAAAATCGCTCCCTGATTTTATTTAACGTCTTCATCACTCCAAAATGTCCTCCACTTGCACTATCATGAATCTCCCGCAGAACCTCTGGAATTCTGCTACGTGGGAGAATTAATTGCCATCGGCTTGATCTTCCGTCATCGCTCTCCCATTTCCGATATAAAACACCGTCCTTAAGATGTAAAGAATCCCAAAGAGCCCAGTATCGCTTTGTAGCGGGACTCTTTGGCGCGATCCCTTGCCAAGACGATCGATCCGCGGAATTTAGTTTCTTCTCCAAAATTGGCCTAATATTGGAATCTTCTAACTGTGCTCTCTGTACTTCACTCGAAGCCCAACGATCCACAGTCGTTGCAGTCAAAACCTTTACAAAAGTATCCGTCTCCGTCCCGTACTTTTTCTCGGCGTTCACGCAGTGTTTACAGTCCCCTTTACAAGGTCGTCTGGAGAGAGCATCTGCATTTCCGTGCGAAGTTCCTTTGCGATGCTCGATTTCGAACTCATACTCCTGCAGCCTTTGGATCCAGCGAGCTATCTGACCTTCAGGTTCTTTAAAATTCAAAAGCCATTTTAAGGAAGCATGATCAGTCCGGAGAAGAAATTTCCGTCCATAGAGGTAGTGATGGAAATGCTCAATAGATTTGACAATAGCCAGTAATTCCTTACGAGTGACACAATAATTCCTCTCTGGCTTACCCAAGCTCTTGCTGAAGTAAGCTATGACACTTTCACCGTTTTCTGTTTTCTACGAAAGCACGGCTCCTATCCTTTCATTACTGGCATCTGTGTCCAAGATAAAGTCTCTGTCAGTCCGGGGATATGTCAAAATAGGAGACGTCGTTAACGCCTGCTTTAAACTGATGAACGATTTCTCGCATTCTTCTGTCCAATTAAAACTTGTTTGGGCTTCAGTCAATTTATGTAAAGGTCTCGCTATTGTTGAGAAATTTCTTACAAAACGGCGATAATAGGTGCACAGTCCGAGAAAACTTCTCAGTTCATGTACCGTTTCCGGACGTGGCCAATCGACAACCGCTTTAACTTTTTGTGGATCAGTCTTAACTCCGTCTGCAGAAATTACGTGACCAAGATAAGTAACTTCTTTACGTAAAAATTTGCATTTATTTGGGTTTAGTTTAAGGTTAGCATTTTGTAATCTAAGAAACACTTTACGAATATTATTTAAATGTTCTTCAAACGTTTTGCCCACTATAATAATGTCATCTAAGTATACTAAGCAGGCCTCAGACGAAAGTCCACGTAATTCCGTTTCCATTAGTCTTTCAAAAGTAGCGGGGGCAATGCAAAGACCGAAGGGCATTACCTTAAAGTGCCAGAGTCCTTGTCCGGTGGTAAAAGCTGTCTTTTCTTTATCTTCAGGTCGGATTTCGACTTGCCAATACCCGCTGTTTAAGTCCAACGTAGAGAACCACTGGCTTCCATTCAAAGCATCTAAAGTGTCATCTATTCGCGGAAGGGGGTAGCAGTCATTCCTCGTAAGTTTCCTCGTTTCCTCGTTCAGTTTTCGATAGTCGACACAGAAACGTGTCGATCCGTCCTTCTTTTTAACAAGAACGATTGGTGACGCCCAAGGTCCCGACGATTCCTCTATTATGCCACCGTCCATCATTTCTTTAATCAGGCGTTCAGCTTCCTCTTTCTTTGCAAGAGGCAAACGCCTTGGATACTGCTTGATTGGTGGATGATCACCCGTATTAATTTTATGTTGTGCCACATTACAGTGGCCCACATCAGCGTCACGGTAGAGAATAAGTTTTGGAATTTCTGGAGTAATTTTTGCACTGCTATTCGCTGCTCCTTACTAAGTCCTTCAAGATTCTCCAGCATTAGTTGAAAATGATGACTATTAGAATATCCTTGAGGACGGGCGACGATATCCACCACTGGTTCACACGTCGCAATAACGGCCCCTTTTTCTGCAGTCTTGGGTTTATTGTCCAAATTCAACACTCGAATAGGTATAGCTTCCCCTCTTAAATCCACGAGTGCGGCGGCCACCAAGACCCCTTTTAAGGAGAAATGGCTAGGAAAGTTCGTTACGACATACCGGAAATGTCCAGAGACTTCAGGAACCCCTTGGATAAGAAATTCAAATCTCGCTGGTATAGTCGTCTTCTCTTTCGCGAATATAGAACATGATTTTGAACACTGCTCGCTTCCTGAAAACAAGGGAATTTCCTCCCCTCCTGTCCGTATCTCGTTCTTCTCTAAGTCTACGGTGAAGTTAAATTTTTGAAGGAAATCCAGTCCAAGGATACAAGGGTAAGTGATGTTAGCCACGTAGACCCTGTGCCGGAATTTCTTGGATCCACATTCGATGGATACATCCAGTTTTCCTTGTATATCTGTCTTTTCACCGGTAGCTGTCTTAATAGAGACGTTTGGAGACGTGTAGAGCAATTGTTCCTTCAGTTTCATGGCGAAGTCCGATTTTAGAAGAGTGACATTCGCACCCGTATCCACTAGCATCAAGCAAGGGATAGCACAAATTGTTAATTCAACATAAAGTCCAGTTTCTCCTCTGCTAAGTGCGGAAACTTCAAATATCTCTTCAGGGGCTTTATTCAAAAAAAGGCAGCCTCCGCCCCGCAAGACGCCCAAGACCTAGTTTTTCCTGTTTGGGAGAAGTCACGTCGCATTCTCTTTGCACGTGTCCCCTTTTGTGACATCTCCAACAGGTCACGTTCGGATTCCTTCGGGGAGAGCCCCGTCTCCTAACAGCGATACTATCCGATAATTCCTGGAGTGCCTTGAGTACGGAATCCAGTTTATCATCCTTTGCCTTGGCGGCGTTTTCCTCTATATCCACAGACCTTACATGCCTGGGTGTTTTGGAAACGGTTCTCGCAGCTTCATATTTCATGCTATACGCCAGAGCTGCCTTCAAATCTTTCGGGTCTACCAGTCTCGTGGAATGTTGTGTATCTTCGTCCCTGATAGCGTCGACGAAGTACTGGGCTGCTAAACTTTCTCAAACATCTAGGGGACATTCCGCGTAAGCTAGGCTCATTAATCGCTCAACATCGGCGGCTAATACCTGTAGACTTTCTCCAGGCCTTTGTCGCCTTGCTTTCAATTCAGTCCTATAAAACTGGGTAAGATGGCTATTTCCAAATCGAGATTCTAGAGCCTTTTCGACGGTCGGTAAGTCGTTCAACTTGTCATTCGGTATTCCTAGGAGAATCTCCGCAGCTGATCCTTGTAGAGAAGCCACAAGTTGACTGGCCTTGAAGCTTTCCGTCCATCCATTTGTAGAGCTCAAGACGTCAAACTGACTCTTAAAAACAGTCCAAGATGTTTGGCCGTCAAATGTTAAATGCTTTACAGTGGGTCTAGAATTAATTATTTCTCCACTTGCCAAAATATTGCTTGGCTTCCTCTCAAGATCAGAGAGTCTCTTTTCAAAATCGCTGATTTGTTCTTGCACATCGCTGATTTGTCCTTGCACACTGCTTCGTACTCCCTCGTTTTTTCTTGTACGTCGCTGATCTGTCCTTGGACATTGCTTCGTACTCCCTCGATTTTTTCTTGTACGTCGCTGATCTGTCTTTGCACTTCGCTTCGTACTCCCTCGACTCTTTCATGAACAGATTGTATTTGAGCATTTCTTCTTGTCCTGAACGCATTTTCTCTTGTAGACTCTCTAGTCCCGAACAGATCTTCTCTTCCAGACTCTCCTGTCCGAACGATATCTTTTCTTTCATATCTAACATCATAGCAAACAGTTTTTCCATTTTTTCTTCCATGGCTGCTCTGGTTATTGGCATTCAAACAGATCCAGATCCCACTTCCTGACACCAATGTTACGAAAATCGCCAAGTGGGTGTATTTCAAAACAGTTCAAACAGCACAGTAAACTAAAATAACACTTTATTTTACGGCTCGCAGCTCAATAGCTCAAAATAATACAAGAAACTTTAGCATACGCTAACTAAAATCACAAATAAGCATAACAGAATCAACCGTGCGTTTCAAAGTCTATCACTCAACTGAACTCCCCGGAGAGAGATCCTAGCGCTTTTATGGAGATGATGACGTCACCAGAATCACCGAGAAATTTCTGGAACAATCTTATTGAAATATGGTCTCGAGACATGAATTTTCTAGAAGCCACCATTTGTTGCCAAGGTCGCCAAATCCATCGCAAAGTCGCCAAGTTTGTCGCCAAGACTACAGGGTTACCATTATCAGAGGACCGCTATTATGCCTGCAAAACTAGTTTCACAGCGGCACATGCAATACGGGAGCAAATTAAGTTATTATTTTCGTAACAATAGTTCAACAAGGACACTTCCTGGATGCTAACCCGATATCTAGACGGAACAACGGTTTAAGAATACGGGTATGTAACACCACAAAGAAACAAACACTGGCTGCAAAGGGTTTAAGAACAAAATAAAAGAATAACAAATGGACACTCCGTGGATTCTAACGCAACCTCAAGACGGAGCAACGCTTTAACACGGGATGGAACACCACAAAGAAACGGACCCTGGCTGCAATCAATCCCAAACAATAGACAGAACCCGCAGTTTAAAAACACGGATACAGAATAATAATTCGAAACCTACCAGCAGACGAAATCAACGCGTAAGAACACGGATAGAAAAACACACACACACAAAAAAAAAAATTAAAAATTTACACTTCCTGCATTCGAACCCAACAAACAGAGGAAAACACCAGTTAAAGAACACAGTTAAAGTATAATACTAAACTATGGACATACCCCCATCCAAACCCAAACTCCAGACGGAACAATGGTATAAGAAAATAGTTAAAAAATAATACTACAACATGGACACTTCCTGGATTCTAAATAATTATCATGGATTACCGATGATTCTAACTGGTGATTTTAATGTTAATTTTCGCTATCAAGAATCTCAGCCGTCAGTAGATTTTTTAAATTATCAAAATTACCATTATATTATACCATTACCATTTTAAATTACCATTATCAGAGGACCGCTATTATGCCTGCAAAACTAGTTTCACGGCGGCACATGCAATACGGGAGCAAATTAAGTTATTATTTTCGTAACAATAGTTCAACAAGGACACTTCCTGGATGCTAACCCGATATCTAGACGGAACAACGGTTTAAGAATACGGGTATGTAACACCACAAAGAAACAAACACTGGCTGCAAAGGGTTTAAGAACAAAATAAAAGAATAACAAATGGACACTCCGTGGATTCTAACGCAACCTCAAGACGGAGCAACGCTTTAACACGGGGATGGAACACCACAAAGAAACGGACCCTGGCTGCAATCAATCCCAAACAATAGACAGAACCCGCAGTTTAAAAACACGGATACAGAATAATAATTCGAAACCTACCAGCAGACGAAATCAACGCGTAAGAACACGGATAGAAAAACACACACACACACAAAAAAAAAAAAAAAAAAAATTAAAAATTTACACTTCCTGCATTCGAACCCAACAAACAGAGGAAAACACCAGTTAAAGAACACAGTTAAAGTATAATACTAGACTATGGACATACCTCCATCCAAACCCAAACTCCAGACGGAACAATGGTATAAGAAAATAGTTAAAAAATAATACTACAACATGGACACTTCCTGGATTCTAAATAATTATCATGGATTACCGATAATGGTGATTTTAATGTTAATTTTTGCTTTCAAGAATCTCAGCCGTCGGTAGATTTTTTAAAAGAAAAATTTGATCTAACTATGAATACTTCTCGACTTCAATCAGCAACGCGTTTCGGTACAACGATAGATGCTGTATTTTCAAGAAAATTAGCAAATTTAGAGAGTAAAATTTATGTTTCACATTATAGTTACCACAAACCTATAATTTCATACATAAAAAATTATGATGGCATTCAAGTACCTATTTCCAATGAATAATATGAATATAACATTTATATAATCTTTGTGAAGTACATGAATAATAAACATAATTAAATTATAATAGGATATTTATTTTAAGTTAAAGTTTAATCATTTCCGTGATATGTGTCGTAAACGTCAAAGAAGTTTTACTTCAATCACGCGTAAAGATTACACGCATACACTTTTTGTATCTGCAAAGGTGTATTGAAAGAATTCATAAACTCAAGTCTGAAAGCAGCGCTAAACACTTGGAAATCTTCACTGTTACGTTTTTGTGTCAAGAAGATGAAATGGGAACCCTAAGATTTACGAAGAGAGACGAAACCCGAAGATTGGATCAGATAGAATGTTACTGAGCTACACATTGCTTGGTTCTTGCATGTTCATTGGTACAAAAATATTTAAACTTCACACTACAGTAGACCCTTTCCCCCTCATAACACGGAAGATATTTTGTTATGGGAATCCGTGTTGTACGGGTCGCGTGTAAACAAACACTAATGGATACAGAACATTTGGCGCCAAGACATGCGCTGCGCTGTCAAGGAATAGTACAATAACCTCGTTAGACAGGGAGCGACGGAGAAAGATGACAGTCTTCGCCTGTATGAACAGCATAGAAGCTTTAAAAACAGATGTTTTTGCGGATTTAAAAATATAATGCAGAATAAGTTATATATTTTATAAGTTATAATTTTCATTTTTTATTAATAGGTATTTCATTCTCTTAACAATACGCGTTGTGAAATATATTTCATTTAATCAATAATTTACAAGCTGATACAAGTACATTTAATTAGACACTATGTACACATCTCTAAATGTAATGCTTAATATATATATATATATATATATATATAATAACTATAGTCAGAGATATTTTAAGTGCAACTTTACAAGCATATTTCACACTCTGAATTTTTAATTAATACATAAAAAAAATGCTGTTTTCTGAATTTTAATGATGTTGTTCAGTATTTAAAATTGAGAAGGGAAGGGGATAGGACTTGTTGCGTTCTAAAGTGCATCACACAAACGTACACGAAAATGCATACGTTTTAGCCAATAGTTTCAGTTTAGACTTTTTTATGTCTCTTTTTACCATTAATAACTTTAAAATGTTAAACACAGATTATCAATATAAAGGAGTGTTCTCACTCGTATGATCCGTCTATTATTACATAAATAATATATTATTATAATAGTAGTCCTATTATTATCTCTGACTGTAGTATATAGATAAAGGCTACTAAATTTTTACAGATGCGTTTGTATACATACATATATATACACACACACACACACACACATATATATTATTTATATAAATATCCATATATTTTCAATTCTTAGACAGTGTTAATTATAATGTCTAGTTTTTTATACTTTCTTCCTTTTTGTATATATAGATACATAATAAGCAGAGCTGACTATATGTTAAAATATACAATACTTCGTGAATACAAAAATGATTCTTTGAAATCAATTTCTTGATAATTCAGAGGTGTATTATGTTTGAATATCTACGATATATACGTAGATACATATATCATGAATTTGATTTTATAAAAGTATTTCTATATTCGTAGGGTAAGGTTGGGTAAAATGATTAGGCATTTCTTTTTTTATCAAAAATATAAATACTTGGATTTTTAAAGGCTTTTTCTATTTTATCTATAGTTTCAGACATTAGTGGCCAACATTAGTACTCATTAAAAATTTTTTTAGTTGCATTTGGTAACATAATATTAGCCTTCATCTGCTTATTAAATCCTTGTTCTTTTTTATGTCTCTAAAAAACTTTCAAGAAACAAATACATTCCAGTAAATGTGAGAAGTCCTGTTATTATTTTGAATTTAGTAAAGGTCTGTACAAATTATTATCAGAAAAAGATAAGAAGTTGTTTATATATATCCTATTTATGGTTTAGTGTGGTGGGGTAAAATGGCTATGCAGTTAAGGCTTAGTTAAGCACTGTAAATTCTTATAAGAAATAGAATGTTCTTGTAGAATACATTTTAAAATAAAATTTTTGTTAGTTAAAAAGAGTTTATATTGTATTTAAAAAGTTTTAAATAATAGTGTGTAGTCATGAAAAAGTGTTAATATGTCTGTTTTACTAAGTAATGCCTGGAAAGTGTATTAGAAAAAATTATTAAATATTCAAATGCTGACCCATTGGGCAGAAATGCTTTAGAACATAGAATAATGCTAACTGAAAAATCTGTGTCCATAGAAAATACCAGTGTACAAACTAGTTCAAGCTCATCAGACAAAAATCTTTCAAATGCAGTAATTTCAAGCATTTTCAGGGACATGATATATATTTTTTTAATTTGTGAGTCATGGCAGAAAGAAAATAACATTTGATAAAAATGGACTGATTTTTGTCTGTTTTAATCTATCATCCATTTTACCCTTACCTTCATGGAAAAAACAGCTCTTCATCAAGTTTAATATTTTTGCATTTGTTTATATGTTTGCAGTTTAATATATTTGCATTGTTTTAAGGCATTTTGGTGCTTTATTCTGGTCTGACAATTAATATATTATGAATTATTGCAGCTGTGCCTTTGTTGTATCTCAGTTGTAAATCCTGCTAATTTAAATATGTTTATGCTGTAAAAAAACATGTTTTGTTTATATATTTATTAATTTAGTAGAACTGATGCACCCTATACCTGTGATGCAGCTTGGATATTCTTGTTTATAATTATTTTTTTTTTTTTAACAATGACTTTTTCTTAAAGCGTTTAATTTATACGGTCCTTAAATATCTGGCATGTGAACGTTGGTCTGATATATAGCTACATTTTTTTTAAATTTTGAAATCTCATAAAACACACTTTTGTTGCTAGTATTTGTATAATTTATAAATACATATTTTCTATCGTTGTGCACTATTAGCTCTTTCTGGGATTTATTCATGGGGTAATCAGAGGAAATACATATTTCGCCATTTGTTTTACTTCATACCTTTGTGAAACTACCCCTTTAATGTAAAAGTCATTTGAAAATTTAAACTTACCATAACTAAATATCATACCAAAAGTGTACTAACTTATTTCTCTATTCTGCTTAACTTAACCTTTTATAAATTACTTTTAATCATAATAAAAAAATAACCTACGGAGTTGTGCGTAGTATCTAAATTGTGACATTTTTGATTATCCAAAGGCAGTCGGTCCCAATTACTTTGGATAAACAAGATTCTACTGTAAAGTATTTATACCATACTTTTGTATTCTCTCACTCCCCCCAATATTTATATGTGCATGTTACCATTCATTTGAATTATACATAAAACTAAAATATAAACTAAAAAAAACTATTAAAAATATTTTATTAATGGACCGAATAATCAAACTATTAACAATGATTTTTTAGTTACAAAACAGTTTCTTTTAACAAATACTGTAGACACAAATGAAATAATCTTAAAAAACTTATGCATTAATCTTAAATAATATATGTAACTAATTCTTTAATTGCGTGAAAAAGCACTGCATAATTAATTCTTTATATTTCATTATTATTTATATTTATTTTCACTATTTAAACACAAAACTTATCCATTATCGCATGAAACGTAACGAAGACGATCAAAACCAAAACAAAGAAAAGATATCTGATCCACCCAAACGTACGTCATCGGCTTATGCACGGCGGCGTTCGCTTTTCGCCAAGGCGTTGGCACGTAAAGCGCCAGTGCTCTGTATCTATGAGTGTTTGTTTTCACGCGTACGGGTCCTGAGCTATACTCCACCTGGAGTGTGGACTCCGCTTATAATCGCTGGAAAAATTATTTGCACTCCTCAGAAACACAATGATATTTAATGTTGCCATTCAAAAGTTATATTAATTAGGAGCTAAAGCGTAATAAAACATCTGTTGCTGTATTTCTGCTGTATTTTTAATAATGTAAAGCCTATTGGACAGCTTGCGAATTTGCCACCCATGGCGATTTTTTAATATTTGGCGACTTGAGTACATGTAAAGTTAATAAAAGCTACGGATCAGATGGGATAGCTTGCCACCCATCTCGACTTTTCATTATTTGGCGATTTACACATGCTCACAACCTATAATTACTGTTCATTTAAGGTTACCGGAAAACCGTTATCCATATTTTCATTTACATAATCGTTTGCAGATTGGAGTACTTAGCACCACGAATTATACCATCTCGTCGCGGTAGCAAATATCCAAAGTGTACTGTAACTGCTATAATGGCATAGTTAACGCCGCCAAATATTTCTTCTGGTGGCAAATAATCCAGCTGGACCGAACCGGCTTTAAAATAATCTGCATTTTAATTATTTTTAATTTTCAAGATATTAGTTATTAATTTTTATAAAAACGAATAATCGCTAATTCTAAACTCCTGTTCTCTAAGTGAACTTACTATTTGAAAATTGTCAACTTTGTGTAACACATTTTGAGTTACTTATTTCATATAGTTTTTATTTTGGCGTAAAATGGGTGTATTTCTACTTCATGTTTGACAATTTCACGTGATACTACATACTTGGAAACGCTTTGTTGCAAAGGAATGAATGATTTTATGCCAAATCTGGCAACCATTCTGTTTAATTTTTCAGTTTTTTATTAATACCTTCTAAAATAATTCGATTTTCGAAATTTAAGTCAGCTTATCAGGTTTCTCGGAATTTTTCGAATCTGTGGGCACCTTAGTCGAAACTTAAACTTCCAACGGTTTAGGAGGAGATAGGCCAACAAGCTTTGACAGCGCCAGCGGCCTTTACTTTTTTTTAGAATAGAGAGAAACCCCACCCTTTCTTTATTTTCTTTATTCTATTTTCAATTCTTTTTTTTTTTTTTTTTTTTTTTTTTTTGTCTTTTGAACTTCGTAAAAAGTTTATCGTTCGTAAGTGCTGCTCATAAAAGATAGTTGCAAGGTTATTTAATCATTCGAATAAAAGTCAGTATAACACAATTTTAAAATTTTCTAATATTTATTTTTTCTGTTTCGTACAATCAGTATATTTAAAAAGAGTTACAACCTATAAACGTTCAATTACAACTAGTGATGATGTCTCGAATTATTTTAGAGCTTCATACGTGAGGCTTATTGCGCTATAATAAAAGACTTCATTAGATGTCTTAAACAAAGTAACATCGACTCCAGAAGTTTTTTGCATTTCATAAGCTAGAAAGGTGTTCTTCTTATTTGCTGGCACGCATGTTAGGAAGTGATACAAATGTTAATTAAATGCATCAGACATCAGATATGGCCTTGAAAGCATTCTTGAAAATAACGGTAAATGAACGCAATTTTAATGGTGTTGTCAAAGACAGGATTCGGTTAAAAATTCTAATTTAACGATATATTTTGTTTAAAATGCGCTACGGAGAAACCTTAATTAGACGAAATTTTATCGAAAAATTATATGAAAAGCTTGATAATTTTATGTTATTTTAACAGTAGTAAGCGGCTTGGGATTTTTTTCTATAACCGTAACGGTTAAGTCAAATTAATAATTCTATTCCTATATTCAACCCTAAACTATTTATTAAAATATTGTTCCAGTATAACACTGTTAAAATACTCGAAATTTTAAAAAAGTAAAATTTATAAAACGTGCTAATTTAAAAAAATTACATTGTATTATAAAATGTCTAATTTGTTAACTCATTTCATTTCTTAATTAAAGGTACATATATACCATAAAATACTTTTAACGAAATATGTTAAAAAATTTCTCCTAAATGCTGTTTTGCGAAATGAATATGGGATTGAAAACGTATAAAATCTGCTAGTTTCATAATTCTTACTTCTTAGAAATGTCAATTTTGCAATTAATAAGGCAAATTTTATGGTAAAATAAATATTACGTTACCATTTATTTAATTATAAATTAACGTAGAGAAAAATTAAACCACAAAACCGAATTTCGCGGTGTCGTTGAGCCGAATTTCATTGAAGTTTTATTCATTTTATGTTAAAGAATTTTATTTCTGAGCTCTTTTACAATGCTATTTTTAACCCTCTCGTCACCGAATTATGAAAAATCAGAGGAAAAAAATCTGTCTAGCATTTAATGCATCTCAAATACTATTATAAATCATACAAAAATATTTTTTCCTAATGTCGATTAATATTAGATTTTTCTAATAATAATTTCTGCATTTTCGAAGCATTTTGTAATGCTAAAATTAATTTAAAAGGGTGCACATATTAGGTAAAGGCTGAGGAATAAGAAAAAAACTATAATTACCTTAAGAAGAAAAAAAAAACGGTAAAAACGCAGCGTAATATTTTCTTAATTTTTCTTCTGAAAAAAAGAAGCGAAAACTGTAAAAAATGATCTAAATTGACTAGTACTGCAATCTAGGCACGATTTCTGCATCTAGTTAAGAGCCTCATATACTTTCTACATGAATTAATGATATTGATATCACTGAGAGAAAAAATATACCAAATTCAATTGTTTTCTCTCTAAATATTGCTATTTGAAGTAGGAGCCTCATGTGAGGTTCAGGGTGACGAGAGGGTTAATATCACGACCGTATGTGTGATTAAAATTTCGAACATAAATTGCCACAAAAAGCAAACTTTTCATTTTAAAAACCATAACTGTAAGCGTTATGCCAAACTGTATGTTTAAAAAATGATACGCAGATGGCGAAATCTAATGTGTGAAAAAATTTCGAAGAGTTTTTTGTGACTTAAATTAGTAATAATGACTTTAGGATTATGATACCACGTAAATCTACTGGATTTTCTTCACTAGATGTTGGAGGAATGCTGTTGCATGACGAATAGTTAATTGCTCGCTCCCGAGGTTGCTAAAGACATGACGGCAGGGATTCCTCACTCCTGTGTCCATCGTTGCCGGCATGAGTCTTAGAATGTTTCTGCTCTGGCCACAGCCTTGCACAAGCACATGGTTAGACCATGCCAGGACATTCAAAGACCCAAGCCGGGAAGCAACGATTTACAAAGGAGGGCAGCATTTCTTCCATTGCGTCTTAACAACGACGATAGTGAACAGGTTAAAAACAACAAGATACTAAAATATTGTTTTATGTACTGCTCTTAAAGGCTAATCTATGCTGCTAATCTATGAGTGCTATTTTGTTAGACCTGTATAGGTATCAACGTCTACCCATGCCGATGGACAGAGCTCTCATAAACATCAGTAAAAAAAATACCAATTTTGTTTTGCTTGAAATGGATGAACGTTGCTAAACTGTACTCTAAACATTTTCTGCCCATAGGCTACAATGCATTGGAATTATTTTGTGTGCTTCTGTAAAAGAACTATAAATGGTACATGCATCCTTTTCAATAGGGTACATGGTATGGTACTTTTCATAATCATTTAAAAATTCGATCGATACATATTTACGGAGTTAGAGCACGGGCAGACAGACAAACTGAAAGCATAAACATTTCAACTTCATTGGAAAGTGTTAAAAAATAAAGGCTTGAAAAGAATGTGAAGCGCTTAAAGGAAAAAAAAAAGAACTGGAATAAGGAAAGTAATTCTAGCTCGAAAAGTTAATTTTTCCTGTAATTTAAGAGAAAATAGAAAATTAAGCATATTGATTTGGAAAATCCTAAGGTCGCGATCCCCAGTATTTGCTCTGCCATATCTTCCTATTTTAAGGGCCCTGTGATTGACTCTTACATTTGTGACTCTTTTATTTTATCTCTTATTAAAAATTACCCATCATTTTTTCAGAAATCGAATTAAATAACAAAATTGGGGTTATTTCTACAGGAATGATATAAAAGTAAATCATAATAAAAAGTATAGTACATATAATCTAAATATATAGTTACCAGATCGGTAATGACCTTTTTCTTAGAGAATGGATTTGACGGAGCTCAAACAGTTTGTATGGAAATTCTCTTTCCATTATGACAGTTATTTCGCGTTTTCTTTTAATCATTATCAAAAACAACTACATATCACATTTTGTGCACTGCACGTTTGACGTTTTCTTTTGCTTACAACTAGTTACATGTTTTTGTTTACGACTAGTTTCTGACTTCAGTCTTAAATGCACATTGCAGCAAACTTTGTTAAATGCTAGAGATTTAAAAAAAAATTATTTTTACCGAATTGATGTATTAATTATACCTTAAAAGGTAAAGATGGTTTTCTTCTAATCAAGGTATGCTAAGGCTATTACCTCAATAATAAATACCAAGTATATGTTTGACTTTGACTCGATTACTGTCTAGCTAACCGAGCTAACCAGAAGAGGGGACACAATATTTTCTGCTGTAGAAGCGAATTTCTTTTTGCCATGTATTTCAAAGACGCAAAGAAAATACATATATTTCCCAGAAAAGACCACTCTGGACGAAAGGGTGGCTGCAGCCTCAGACCAGTTGCTGCCTCCTTGCACTATTTTACTTTCATACAGAGTGATACCGAAAGTTAGTGCCGATTAAAAAAACTGTTTGAATACTAGAATGAGGAATGCGGAATAGCAATTTTGCGAACTGAATATTTTAAGTGGGGAAAGGGGGTGTCTCACCCCCCCCCTTCGGATCGGCCCTGACTGCATCACGAAACTTACTTTGGAATTGGCCGGTTTTGCTACAAACCAAAACTTAAAATTTCATAAATTTAGTGTAAATACTGGATTTTTAGAATTGAAAATAGACAAAAATGTTTAATTCAACTATATTTAACAGAAATTAAATTCGGAATTTAAGATAACGATGTTTTAAATTACCTTAATATTTATAAGGCTAGGATTCCAGGAAAACGAATAATGAAAAATGACTTTTTAAATCACAACGCCTCAAAACTCACTTGAAAATCACCACACTCATTATATTGAGTGATGTGAATTATAAATTATACAATTATAGAAAGATAAAAAATATAATTCGACTGTTCGAGCCTCGTCAGGGAGAGACCCCCCCCCCCCTGAACCCCCCCTAATTTTTTAGTTTCATTATTGCCATATTAAAACGATATTAATTGACTATCTTTTTATCTCTCATCCCTTTTTCTTTTTCTTTTATTCTTCCTTTACATTTCTTTTAAGGACTGGAAGTAGGAGGGTTTCCTGATCTTTCCTTGCAATTGCAAACGTGGGTCGTTGAAGTAACTTATATATAATTTTTAGTATCTATATTAACACACCGAAAATTTTGATTTTCGTTATTTAATTTTGTTGAGAGAGCTTTAGGTGAGTAAGGTTGCTGTATTTCGCCTGCGGTAACCCTATGTTGAAATTTTTATGATTGTAAGCTTTTTATAGAAAAACACATGTGATGCATATTCTACAGCTTGCGAAATACTGTAACAATATATTAAAGTTGTTGTGAACTAATAGTATTTATTGTAAAATCACTTAGTGTAGTTTATTGCTTTTTTAATCTAATACGAATAGTTCAATATACCTTTAACCTGCGAAAATGCTGTATTTAAAGTTTGTAATTACAAATAATTTTAGTACAAAATAAATTCTTGCTCGATCAGACAATTAAATTACAACCAAAAAATTTTAAAAAATGTAAGTATACTAAAATTGAAAATTACCCCGATTTTTATGTAAACAGAGTATGAAATACTTTTGAATGATATGAATCACAAGACAAGCAAAGCTAAAATTTTTCAAAGTACCACTA
>JAWZYV010013777.1:0-102891 GCA_038373885.1 Cheiracanthium punctorium | reverse complement strand
GGTCGAATTTTGAAAAAATCGCTTCGAGGTGCACAACTTCATGTTTAGATCTTCCCGAGTGCCAAATTTGGTGTTTCTAGGTGTAGCCGTTTGTCCGTAACACCGCCGACACACAGACCCACATACAGAACCGCACACAGACATCTTCTTTTATGATAAGTACTAGCTGCGTGCCCGCTCTTCGCACGGTAGGAAACGAAAATGTTCCTTACATGTGTAATTCCACTTAATTCCAGTGATGTGAAATCTAAAATAAAAGCGAAATTATTTGACTTATAATGTAAAGTTTGCGTCATGAGTACTAACTTGGCATCATTGCAATATCATGACTCAAAAAACTACATCAGTGTCATTCGCGATCAGAAAAGTGAAAAGCTTAGCGGTTTGCAGAGAACTCCTGACTTTCAAAATGTGTTATTTCTATATCATACTGTTTTGAGGTTCAAGTTGTAGCATTAAATACCTCAGACACTACATGAAATGAACAACTATTTATTTTAAAATAGCTGCGAATTTCATTTTTAAAAAGTTCAAGTAATCTCCTCTGTCGAAATTACTGCGGTATATATCAACGCAAATTAGAATTACTTATCGTTCAGTTGGTTGTAAAACAACCCTTGAAAAAGGATTAACAGAACACTTTTAATTTCATGAAATATTTATTAACGTTGTATATTGGGATTTATTCATATCATCCTTACAAATCTACCAATACTACCTATTACGCATATTAATACTATCTATCTTCGCTTCTCTCTCTTTAATGCTCAATTTAACGATACAGCTTACATTATTTGGCACAAATGGGACCTTTATATTCTATGGCGATTCTTTAGCAATTTACGCATTACCATAAACATTATTCATTTCCCATAATAGTTGCTATTAAGGAGGCTCTCCATATAAATTTAATTTATGCATAGTTTTGTAGGATTGGCGTATTTAGCACCGCAAAATATTTAATCTCACCGTGGCGAAAAATATTCAAGCGGTGCCAACTTAAATATCCATGTATCCAATATAAAGATATCTTATAAATCCTCCATAGTTCTGTCTACTGAAAACATCAAACTGTGCCATCTCGAGGAGCTATTTAGAATCGCTATAACTGTGACAGGACGTTAGAGTTGCAGAGTTTACAAATTTCACGCATTTTTAAAAATTTATGACGTCACTGTTTAACTACCGTAAAAGATACCCCGGTTGGCATCATGAATTGCTCTTTATTTCTAAAGTAAGTTTTAATCAAAATATCGCCTCCTTGTGTTAAAAAAAGAGCAGGGATAAATGAGTTAAATTTGTGGCGTAATTTTTACGTATTTTAAAGCATTTGACGTCATAGATCCTCACTTGCGCATTGAAATTCCGATATCCCATTTAAAAAATCGATTGGTTGGAAAAAGAACATTTTTTTCTAATCCTTTTTGTGGCCGCCCAATTAAATTATCACGTGCCATGATCAATTAATGTAATCCCGTAAGCTCTCCTTTATGGAGGAACGTAATACAACGTTAAAATAAAACTATACTCGCAACCTGCATGCATACGCTAGGCAACGCCTGCGCCATAATTAAATGCCAAAAATAAAAATAGTAAATAGAAAAATTTTAATATATCGCGCTTTGAAACGAACTTTGTAACTTTTAAAATGAACATTTTCAGCACCGTGAAGACATTTCAATTTTTAAATAAGCACCGGATTAAAATACCACTTCTAATAATAATAATAATCGTGAATTTATTAGTTTATTTCTACAGTAAATTTTATTCAAAATATCGTCTCCATGTGTTGAAAATAGAGAAGGAATAAATGAGTTAAAATTATGGCGTATTTTTCACGTATCTTAAAGCATTTGACGTCATAGATCCTCACTTGCGAATTAAAATTCTGATATCCCATTTCAAATCTCGATTGGTTGAAAAAACCCTTTTTTGTAATCCTTTCTGTGGCAACAACCGAACATAAGTTCTCGTGCCGCGATCGCAATGTAATGAATGGCGTAATATCGTGTTGATGCTATTAAATTCTAAACATTAGGCTGCATTAAAATCCGTAAAAAATCATCTAATTTACATAATTTTTTCGTTTTTATTTTAAAAGAGGGAGAAAAGAATGTTTCACGATTTGTCAAAATATCAAAAAGTTATGACGGATAGAATTCAAGATGGCGACAATTTTAAAATTATTTTACGAAAAATTCGACGAAGTCGATGCTTAGTAAAAAAATTCCTAAAAATCGGTAAATTATGTTACGTATTCAGAACAAACTGTTTTTAAAAGAAAAATGTCTCCTCTATCCGATGATACAAATGCCGTTTTGCTGCGAGCGTAATTTCCGCCGTTATTACGAATTAGGTGAGAAAAAATGCCAAAAATCGCATAAAACATAAAATAAAAAAAATTCTAGGTCGAATTTTGAAAAAATCGCTTCGAGGTGCACAACTTCATGTTTAGATCTTCCCGAGTGCCAAATTTGGTGTTTCTAGGTGTAGCCGTTTGTCCGTAACGCTGCCGACACACAGACCCACACACAGACATCTTCTTTTATAATACAACAATTAATAAAATAAAACTATACTCGCAACCTGCATGCATACGCTAGGCAACGCCTGCGCCATAATTAAATGCCAAAAATAAAAATAGTAAATAGAAAAATTTTAATATATCGCGCTTTGAAACGAACTTTGTAACTTTTAAAATGAACATTTTCAGCACCGTGAAGACATTTCAATTTTTAAATAAGCACCGGATTAAAATACCACTTCTAATAATAATAATCGTGAATTTATTAGTTTATTTCTACAGTAAATTTTATTCAAAATATCGTCTCCATGTGTTGAAAATAGAGAAGGAATAAATGAGTTAAAATTATGGCGTATTTTTCACGTATCCTAAAGCATTTGACGTCATAGATCCTCACTTGCGAATTAAAATTCTGATATCCCATTTCAAATCTCGATTGGTTGAAAAAACCCTTTTTTGTAATCCTTTCTGTGGCAACAACCGAACATAAGTTCTCGTGCCGCGATCGCAATGTAATGAATGGCGTAATATCGTGTTGATGCTATTAAATTCTAAACATTAGGCTGCATTAAAATTCGTAAAAAATCATCTAATTTACATAATTTTTTCGTTTTTATTTTAAAAGAGGGAGAAAAGAATGTTTCACGATTTGTCAAAATATCAAAAAGTTATGACGGATAGAATTCAAGATGGCGACAATTTTAAAATTATTTTACGAAAAATTCGCCGAAGTCGATGCTTAGTAAAAAAATTCCTAAAAATCGGTAAATTATGTTACGTATTCAGAACAAACTGTTTTTAAAAGAAAAATGTCTCCTCTATCCGATGATACAAATGCCGTTTTGCTGCGAGCGTAATTTCCGCCGTTATTACGAATTAGGTGAGAAAAAATGCCAAAAATCGCATAAAACATAAAATAAAAAAAATTCTAGGTCGAATTTTGAAAAAATCGCTTCGAGGTGCACAACTTCATGTTTAGATCTTCCCGAGTGCCAAGTTTGGTGTTTCTAGGTGTAGCCGTTTGTCCGTAACGCCGCCGACACACAGACCCACAGACCCACACACAGACATCTTCTTTTATAATAAGTAGAGATGAATTTTAAATATGGGTCTTGAAAATAATATCAAATTTTGAGTGATGCCCTGCTGTGACTTTTAAAGATTTGTTTTTAAATTCCATTACCATTTATTGTTTACTTTCGTTTTATTCTCTAAAGAAGATTTAAGCATTCAAGCAATGCTTTTAATTATGAAATACAGTTTCAAATATATCACACTTTCACTGCATCTACTATATAATGTATTCAAATAAATTTATTTCAATAATTTAATTTACCTTTTGAGTCACTCTATCCAAAAGGGCAAGTAAAATTTACGTAAATATTTACTTAGTGTCATAGTATCTAAACTAAGTGAAATGTATATGAAATTTTTGCTTAGCCCTTTTGGATAGTGTGATGCAAAACATAAATTAAAGCACTGAAATAAATTCATTTGAATACATTATATAGACTAAGCGTGATATATTTCACAGTGCATTTCATAATTGAAAGCATTGCTTGAATGCATAAATCTTTAGAAAATAAAATGAAAGTAACTGTAATGGAATTTAAAAATAAATCTTTAAGTCACAGCAGGGCATCACTCAAAATTTATTATTATTTTTAAGACCCATATTTAAAATTCATATAGCTATAAAGTAAAGTGCTGCATCACAAATTTTGAACCCATTAAGAGTTTTTGCATGAGGATATCAATACTTTTTAGGGGTATGGTCAGAAAATAAATAAATTAGTTTCACGGACGAATTTCGGAAGTTTGCTTGACACTAAGTTATGTAAATAAATATACAAATTTGTTTTCATGCAGTATCAGAGTACTTGATTAAAAAGTCACAACAAGTTCTTTGTAACATCTAACAGAAAATTGACATGTTTTTGTTAGTATTTTATAATAAGATGCATAATACTGATTATAATCAATAATTTTTTGAGTAATTTTCTATTTATAATTTGGGTCGAGTACAGATTAGTATCCCGGCTGTTATCTTTGATTTTATTTTATCAATCTGCATTCAGTTTAATGCTAAACATAAGTTAACTTTTTGCTATAATTCTATATCTATTGGGCCCCACCAGCAGCAGAGCACAGTGCTCTGAAATGGGTGACTGAAGGTGCCTGGTTCGAAACCAGGTCATGTCCACTGACCTAATCATTTGGAGTTTCCCATGATTTCCTCCAAAACTTAATATGGGTTAGGATCCCTTAGAAAGACCCCCCCCCCCCACCTCTTGGCTTAGAGCCTACATGTAGCTAATCGGCCATAATTCCAGAACAACAATAATTGGCTCTATTGCTTTAATGCATTGTGTTGCATTCAGTTTAATGTTAACTGTAAGTTAAGTTTCATTAAAATTATGAATTAAGTAATCTTGTTCTTAATTAATGATAATCTAAGTCAGTGTCAGAAGAAAGTAGTTGTAACTAAATACATATACATTTTCAAGACAATTCGTTGGTCCATACATTTCTAAGTGCTTTCAAATAAATAAAATTAGTGATAATTTACCAACATTTTGGTTACCTTATAAAACTTCCTACAATCATTTTTTCAATGATTTTCAATAAGTTCTCTGATCTTGTTACTTAGGAAAAAAAATTTCTTCTTGCATAATTTATTTGCTATTCCACGTTTATATTCATAATCTTATCTATTTGAGCTACTGCAGATTTGTAACATTTTTTTGTCTACAACTTCAAGGTGTTTCAACATCCATCATCAAACCTTTCATTGATTACCGTCTTTTAATACTGCATTAACAGCTTCTAAAATAGTCTCTTTAATAGATCACCATTCTGTTTTAATACTTGTGTTTATATTTATTTTAGAAATAATTTCTTCTATCCAACGCACATATCTTGTTCAGTAGATCCTTTAGCTTTTCAAGAGAAAATCGGTTTTTCCTTTCTTGAGAGTTATGAACATTGAATATTTTATGCTGAAATTTGGAAACTGCAAGAAAATGGTCAGAGTCACAGTTGGCTCGCCTAGAAACTCTAGCATCTTGAATAGATGTCGCCCATCTTCTTGAAATTAAAATATGGTCGATTTGGTTACAATTGTTTATTCCAAGTATCTGCCATGTCCCCTTGTGAATTGTTTTATGTGGTAAGCATGTACTCATTAGTACTTTTAAATTATTAATAATGGCCACCCAAATCACAAGTTTATCATTTTCCTTAGAATCTGTGTGCATGCTGTGTGTTCACACGACATCTCGATAGATATGCTTTCGGTTGTAAATGGATTAGAGATGTTAATGAAGAAGTACTTATTATGGCGATTATTTTTTAAACTGTAAGTGATTGAAACATAAATCCAATTAGAAAAGTTCGTCAAATTAAGAGTAGCTTTCAGATATGGCTTTTTTTTACTGGGGGTTGTATACATATTAAAATATGAAATTTAATTTTTATATGGTCCCTCCTTGCCTACTCTTTATATTTAGAAGAATGTTGCTCTTTGCCTAAGAAAATTAATAAAACTCTAAGTGAAACAGTTAGCGATAAAATTAATTTTAAAATTGATGACTTACACCACTTTACCTACTGTATTGGCTTCGGCTTACAGGCGAAAAAAATCTTTACTTTAGGGGACCAACTATGAGTTGATAAAAGTTAAATAATGATCCAATTGTTTTGAAAGGTAATTAAACAAGATCAAATGTATGAAATTAACAAGTATAGTTTTACCTAAAATGATCAGTACTGCTTTATGAAATTAGCGATACTTTGGTCTTTTGGGGGGGGGGCCTCCACTAATTACGTCACGTTTCTAGAGAAGGAATTTTAAAAGGTAAAACAGAATGACAAAATAATGGTGTAGGTTAACAATGGTGTGGCAACTTTCACTAGAAACTGCCAAACATACATTATAGGAAAATTCTAGCTAAATTAGTATTTCAGGAGTTAACTGTGTCTATCGAGTGACTATTAACATAAATTAACGTCAGTTGAAAAGTAATCACATTTTTCTCACTTTGAAGACATCCCTTTATTGCTTGGCGACAAATGCCAAAATTTTCAAATTCATATATCTCGGAAACTATTCCACGTAGAGACACGGGATTTGTTTTATCAATTTTCTTAGGCAAAGAGCAGCATTCTTCTAAATATAAAGGGTAGGAAAGGAAGGACTGTATAAAAATTAAATTTTGTATTTTAATATATATACAACCCCCAGTGAAAAAAATGTTATATCTGAAAGCCATTCTTAATTTGATGAACTTTTCTAATAGAAAGTATGTTTCGATCACTTACGGTTTAAAAAATAATCACCTTAACATCTATTTTGAATCACCCGGTATAATCTATATATTGTTTATAAAGAAACTGAAAATAACTAAAGCACGGAATTCCACGGAAGATTATAATCCCTGTAAAATTCTGAAAATACAGGTGAAGATGTATGTTTTAAAGAAAGTTATCCAAGGTGGTTTGAATAGGTTGAACTGATTACTAGGAATTTATTGTATTGGTTTCTTTGCCTAAGAAATTTATTTATATTGGTGTAGCTGGAATATGTGTGATATTCTGGAAGATTTGCAGTAATTGAGAGTTATAAGAGGTGTTTCAAATTGTTTTGATCACTGGGACACTTTTTAAACCATTAACTTTAGAAATTCAGTCAATGCTCATTTTTAAACCTCTTTCTTAGGAACACTTGTGATTTTATAAACTAGTGAGTGGTTCCTAATATACTCCCATGGATGATTTTAGAAAAATTTGGTCCCTATGAGCTCTTAAACAAGTGTCAACTGTATTTCCAATTAGAAAAAAAAATTCAATTAAGTTACTTTTTATGTTGTAATTTTTTAAGAGGTAATAAATTTTCAAAATACAAATTTTAGAGTTGCTGTATACAAATATTTGAATGAGAAAAATGGAGTCTGGCCTTTGAAAAATCATTTTTTCAAACATATTTAATGAGATATTGAAAATGAACTATTTCAGCAAATTACAACTGTTTTGCCTAAGATTTTTATTAAAAATATTTAACCGAGAATTTGTGCACAAACTGAATATTAACTTTGTTTTTCAGTTTGATCATTTATCAGGTTAGTTTTATGAATATTTACTTATTTTATTTAGCTGTTAATTTGACTTCTGTCACACAGCCAAGAATCAAGCATATCTTTTACATAGAAACTATGTGAACAGAATCATGAATCTTGTATTAATGAAATCCTACAAAAACTGCTAACCATATACTTAAACCAGTTTCATTTTTATTATAGAAAGGTGATGCAGGGTGTCTACTAAATTTCTGAAAGTAATATAATTATAGATGCACTTAAGTTAGATAAGAAAAAAATTACTTTGTGAGTTTCAAGTAAGATACTATAGCTAGTTCAGATTTAACCAGTAGTGGCCAATATTACTTGTGTTACAGGTGGTACTTATGTGATATACCTAAATGACAATATTAAATGCAGATGCCGAATTTCAAACATAAATGTTCATCTTTTGGTCAACTACACTTCAAATCTAGAAGAATACACAGCAATACTAGTGAAAATTTCTATATTTTATGACTGGTCATAGACACTGATAGATTTTTTCCCCTTCCATTACAAGCACACCTCAATACAAAATGTAAAACAGGTGTGAGTATCACATACCCCCCCCCCCAAAAAAAAAAAAAAAAAAAAAAACATTCTGAATTATTCATTCTATTTATACATAAATTATCCTTATCCATATTTTTCACACTCTAGAGTAGGGAAAGAAGGGGGAACCTACCAAGAAATTTTCATACAAAGGAAAATATATTCTTTCAGCAAATTTTCCTGACCCATTTTGCATTTTCTAGACTTTCCTGACCAATTTCCTGATTGGTAGACACCCTGTAATGCTAGAAGAACTTAATTCATATAACAAGCATACTAATACTACAGTATGGAACCTGTTATCTGGAATGGTTGGGACCGGGTGTATTCTGGATAACTGGTTGGGGATTAACATTACATCTACTGATTTGATTAGTACACTCATGTCCATAAATTAAGGATAATTCAGAATCACACAGAAATTGATCTCTAAAATAAAAATTTCACCTGTGGAATGATCACACACATCTTGAAGAAGAATATGCAAATTACAGGAAACCACCAGATGGCGTGGATGGTACGTCACAATGACGAGAGTATAAGGGAGGGGTATATAAGGAATGGTGGCAAAGAAGTAAAATTGTTCACAAGCGCTGTGAAAGCCTTTCAGTGCAAAAACCGCATAGTTATGGCTCAAAGGAGGCATTTGGATCATGTTTTATGTGGCAGAATTATCGGACGACTGGAATGTGGACGTACCCAGCTGGAAGTATCCGAGGAACTTGGAATCGCCCAGGGTGTCATCTCCAGGCTTTGGCAACAATTCCAAGATGATGGTAATGTGAGTAGACGTTACAGCACAGGTCGCCCCCGAGTTACAACGCCGAATGAGGACCACTATTTGGCAGTTACTGCCAAAAGAAACAGACGGAGTACAGCATCAGACCTGTCTCGTCAGCTCTCTTCAGCTACCGGTACGACAGTTTCAAGGCAGACCGTGTACAGACGCTTAGGGCACATTGGTCTATATGCTCGTAGGCATGTCAGATGTGTTCCACTTACCGCAACTCACTGTCGCCTGCGATTAACCTGGAGTAGAGAGCATGGATTGTGGACACCGCAACAGTGGTCTTGTGTGATGTTTTCTGACGAGTCCAGGTTTAGTTTGGAGTCTGATTCTCGCCGGACATTCATCTGGAGAGCGTCAGGTACCCGTTACCACCAAGAGAACACCATTGAAAGACACCGTTACGGTGGTGCAGGATGGCTCGTTTGGGGAGGAATTATTCTTGGTTCCAGAACTGACCTGCATGTTCAGAGTGTAACGATGACAGGCCACATCTATCGGGATGTCATTCTGGAAGAACATGTACGTTTGTTTCGGGGCGCCATGGGTGCTGAATTTGTGTTTATGGATGACAACGCCCGTCCTCACCGTGCAAACATTGTAGACGAATGCCTTCAATCGGAGGATATCACCCGTATGCATTGGCCAGCATACTCACCGGACTTGAATCCAATAGAGCATGTGTGGGATATGCTTGGCTGACGAATTGCAGCCCCTCAACCCCCTCCCACCTGTCTACCGGAACTTCGGAGTGCATTGCTTGATGAGTGGTGTAATATTCCCCAAGATCAGATTGATCATTTGATACTCAGCATGCCTAGGCGTTGTCAGGCCTGTATTGCATCGTCCGGGAGACATACTCCGTATTAACCATCCTACTAACCATGTTATACTGTTCATTGTAAATAGGTTCTTTTTTTAAATTTGGTCAAGGGAGTAAAACTTGCAATTTTTATTAATTAAGTCAAACATATAGCATCTTTTTTGCTCTTTACTTTTTGTTTAATAAATAGACTTTACAAATAAGTCAAATTTGTTTTGCTTCTTTCTCTTTCTTTGCCTGAACTTCATTATCCTTAATTTATGGACATGAGTGTAGCATAAATGTTAGTTCTAATCAAAAATAGAGAGTAAACATTAATTGTTAATATACTGTAAAATAATATATAAAAAAAAAACTCTTAAGATCAAGATAAATAATAATCATTTAGAGAGGAAGTAGTAAATATATGATAACTTCTTGAAAACTAAGTCACACACTAAAAATATAAACAAAATACCTCACCAAATTGCTTACTTTATAAATTCTAGCTGTACTACTCAAAATAAAAGAACAAAAACATAACAAACATTTTTAAAAAACTCATTTTTTGCTTTTCTTTCGGAAAAAATAGGAATTTAATCGATTGAAAAATGATTTTGGATAACTGGTTTCCGAGTAAGAGGTTCCATACTGTACTGATTATGTACATGTTATTAATTATCTTCAGTTTTATTTCTCTATTATAACTATATTTTTCTTCTTACAGCACAGCTTCGGAAGATACCAGAGGTTGATGATATGATGGTATTTTGCAAGAAATGCTTGGAAAATTTGAAGGAAATCAGAGAATTAGCAAAGTCAAATGAGCTTAGTTGGATGAATGAAATTTCATAATCAATATTTATTTATTTGTTCCATGGTGATGCCATAATGCCAGATAAACTTTCATTCAAACATATTTAATGACATGTATATTTACAATTCATTTCACTGTGAGTGTCACAATGTAAAATATTTACTATAATAAATGTTCTTTCATAAATATTAAGAGTAAGATTTGCAAACACATTTTTCATATTAATAAAATGCATAAAAGAATATTTTATGCAAAATTATTCAATAGTGTATTTACTTATTTATCAGCTATTACTGAAGTACAGTAATTTTTTTTATAAATAATTTATCAGGAAAGTTCAGGATTCTAATTTCATAAATTATATATTTTCTTTATATTATGTAGTGAGGAAACCATGTTAGATATTGGGAGTGTAGAAATGTAGTAAAAAAAAATTGAATATTATATATTGATTGTCTTTTGTTGCAACAATTTTAAAGTATTTAATTATTGCATGTAGTCTTAACAAATAATACAAATGTGTATTCTTTTATTATAAGTAAACTGCTGTTAATAAATAAAAGCCACTCTAGGAAATATAACATGTTTACAGAACTACCAAAAAATATAAAAAGTTTCAAGAAAAGTCCAAACAATAAAAATATGGTGTAAAAACACAGTTTAAAAAATACAGTTTCAATATAATAGAGTAAACAACATAGTTTAGAGAAATAATCTTTAATAGCTTTCTTTTCAAAAAGATTTCTTAATCACAAGAACAATGTCGTTTCTTTTCCCACTGCCTAACATCCATTGATACTCTGACTCCACAATACATAATTAGCACCACTGGCAAGAATGGAATGACTCCAGCTAAATATTTTTAAAAGAGAGAAAAACTGAAATTTTATTCATAATCACAAATAATTATTTTAGTTTATGTTTTAGATCTTACTATACTGAAAAATTTAAGCACGTTTATTATCAGTGTATCATTAACATCATTAATTTATGATAGGTTACTTTTTAATTTAACTCTTCATTACATCCATTCTTACAACAAAATACACCAACCTAGTTGACATGTTTACAACACTATCAATGTTCCTGTATCGTGAAGGTCTGCTCAAAGAAGCACATAAAAGTAGTTTATGGGCATACATACCAAGATAGCTAAATCTCCCTGTCACTATCTAGCATTATATTCTCTAGTCTCTATATTTACAGAACAGACTAATCTACCAGCAGTTATAAAACAACTTCCTTTTTAACGTTATAGTAACACAACAATCTTCAGTTGAAGTTTCAGTAATTAGACACAACTATGAGTTTCTGTTCCAGATAATTGTTTTCACAATTACCCAAGAATGCTTTCACAATTCTGAATTGAATAACTATATATTCTATCATTAATGTCCAATATAAAGTTAATTTAAATCGATCAATAATTCTTCCTATTGCACAACTATAATATTTTCACAACTCAAATGTTTATAAAAATCTTGTTTGTAAATCTGAGCTTTTGTTTTTTTAACTAGATTTTTTAATATTCAATTCAATGCTCTTGTCATCTTAATTAATAAACAATGTTTCTAGGGTTAATACAGTTAAGTTATAAAACTGGCTACAATATCTTCATTAATCATTTGTTGTTTCAAAAATTTTAAATGCTCATGCTATATGTAAAGGAAACAGGGTGCTCTATGTACAGCAAAGGAAAAAAACTGCCCACTTGCTCCTTATTTGGCCACTGTTCGCCATACAATAAAGTTATATATACCATTCATTTTCAAATAATGTATACTTTAATCTCCTATTAATTTAATTTGCATAAGGGGTGATCTTCTCATATTAATTCTGCATCAACTTCTTTTTCAATAGCAACACTCTATTTTGACATTATTAAATAAAAGAAAACCTTCAAATTACCCTAAATATAAATTTTTACCAATTTCCTATGATAATTTTTTGAGACATTACTAATTCTTTTTTGTGTGATTTTAGGGGGTTATCTGCAAATTGAATAACATAATATGTAGGTTACGAACTTTCCACCTTTCATCGATTTTGCTCACGATACTTAAAAGAAATAAATATTATTTACAGGAAAATACTGTTTCTAGTCTTGAAAGTTTTTGTACTGAGAATAACAGGGGTAGAAGTTAGAATATTTAGTCAGTGGTCCAAATGACCCATGACTCCATAACTTCCTTGTTCCACATACATATGAAAAGAAAAAAAAAAGGAAAACGACTGCTTACGATTTTGACAAACTTTCTAATTTTGAAATTGTTATTGAGTATCTGAAGGTTCTCTTAGACGGGTGAAATGTTTCCAGGACTTAGAGGCTGTTCACTGCTCTTCTGACTACAAGAATGAATGTTACTCAGCTACAGTCAAACTTTAAGAATAGTTTCTTGATTGAAAATTTGTTTGAATTTCCTGCGAAAAATGCAATTACTTTTTTGCCGACCCAATATTATCACTGTGTTTGTTATTTCACTTTCTTCCTTAAATATTAGCATTTGCAGTGAGCAATATTTTTTATTAAACTTTTGCAGTATTTTAATTTATAGTTGATGAAAATTTAGACAAAAAAAAAAATATGATTTTGAATGTTTGATAAGGTATGGGGAATTCCAAAGACCAGATGTTTCAGATTTTAAAAAAGGTCAAATTCATGCTTGGAATGTTGAGGATGTTAGTTTTTTAAAAACAGGATGTTGCACAGACATGCATCTACCACATCTAATTCTGTACATGGAAAATATTTTATTAAGGGGAAAATAGTAGTGGACTCAACAACAGACACTATATGGAATCGCCATCAAGCTGTACAAACCTCCAATTTATTTGTTTCAAAATTTGCTATTTTTTAATATCGCTAACTTTTACTATTTTTGTGCAAAAGAAATCTAATTTATTTTATGCAATTTTCAAAAAATTGTCACAATAAATTTATATATGGTCATTTAACTCTTTAAAATAAGCCATTTAACTTAACATAATTAAACTACTGGATGTAAAAATTTGAAATTTTGCACAGCCACCATGTAAAATTACATTTTGTATCAATTTTTATAAAAATTTTGCTAGGGCGCTATTCATATTTTTTTAAATATTAATTTAATAATCCACATACTTCATATTAATACTTTTTAAAATTACAATAATAGTAAATTATGTTTGGGTCATTTAGTTGTAATGGTGCAAATAAAAATCACTTTCTTAATATCAATATTATATGAGATATGAATTAGAGTGAAAAAATATTTTAACATTGGAGGGGGGTGGGGGTGGGGGATTTTGGAAGCTGATAATTCACTAATTTTCAGTTCAAATTTATTGAAAATTGTTATCTGGGGTTAAAATGAGCTAAATTTTTTTAATGAGTGATTAAGTGAACAAACACTAGTGGTTACCATTAGGGAAAAAAGTTGGTGCGAATTTAAGTATGGAGATGGCCCCTTTTGGAGATCGTAACTTTTATGCACAATGAATACCAGCCAAATAAAGAGAAAGTGAGCAATTTTTTTTTTCCTTAGCTGTATATATGTTCTACTGAGTGGAACTAACACTAGTTTCGGACTTCATTACTGAAATAGGTCATAAGCTACCACCGGTTACAAGTCAAAGAATTTATTCTTTCATATACCAGAATCAAGCTCTACTTATATGACTGGCTTCAAAGGAAGTTTTAATCTTACTGTAAGTACCTTATGTCAACATAAAAATATCTTCATACCTACAAAAAAAAATTCTATCAATTATCTTCGATATACTTATCTGAATGCATCACCCAAGATTGTGTTGATTTTTTGTTAAGACCTCAGGCATACTTAAGAGCCCACTTTTATGGTCTTTTATAAAACTTAAGTATTTTTATTACTTTCTAATGCTATTGGAAGAAAGACCTAAAAAATTTAGTAAAGTAAACAGACAGAATCTTATTAGTTCCTCAGGCCTACAAATTTAAGAAACCAGTGCGATCACTGATAATTTTTTTTTATCACATAATTTTAATAGCTCAGGAAGTGTATGTGCAGACAGAGGATAAAAGAAAAAAGTTAATTATGGTTTGATTTCAGTATTAAAATTACAAGTTATTAGTTTAAATATTTTCCATAGAAAACAAAATTCTGTTCATTAAATCAGCAACAAACTACACAATTTCAATTACAAATACACATGAAAAAAAGAAAAAGCAAATAAGTATTTTAAAAAATGTTTTACACTTTAGTCTATTTTCTCGTTTTCGATTTTGTGATTGATATAAAGTGTTGCTTACTTAACATGACTCTCTTAAATACCAAAACTCCAATGTCCCAATTCGAAAGAAAAAATATACTGGAGATACACATCATTATAAAATTAGGTGTTGTCCAAACAGCATAAAATTTCTTCTAAAAAGAAAAAGTATATTAAGCAATACAATTATTTTAGAATCTTAAAAATGATCCTCCATCATTTCTACTTTTTGCTAATAATTTCTTCTAGCTTTGTACAAAAGTATGGTGATTTTTTTCCCCCACTAAAAATGAAATTTTAATCGTCTGCATTGGAATTAAATATGTCTGCTTCTCAAATATTTAAATTTGATTTTAAGAGCTTATATTGATCAGTTCAAATAAATGTTTTAAAAACTATGTCTGCAATTAATGTCATCATTGCAATATCTTCCTTATGCATATCATTTGTAATGGGTCAAATCACACCAGACAAATTAATTTTGTTATATGAGCACTCAAAACATCACAAAGCCTTTATTTACTCTTCACTAATGCATTATTGTGAAATAATAGTACTCTAGACAAAAGAAACTTTTGGGAAAACAAACACTATTTTAAGTCCGTAAAATTTTTATTTCTATAAATATGGTACTTGATTATCTGCTAATGAGAGAATGACTGTTAAAATATGTAACTGCAATGTATGTATATTGATTATGTTTCCATAGATAAGCCCCATACAATAGGAGGAAGTTGAAGGAATTTTAAGATTGATTATATACACAAATGAGTGTCCCAAAAAGGTGGAAACAGGCTTTAACTTTTTACCTATTAGATAAGTGGGCAGTGAAAATTGTAAAAAAGTTCAAAATAATGTCGAAAATAAGACTCCGTTAAGAAAAAATTCTTCTCATTAATTTACAAAAAGTTAAAATTTTTTAATTTGTATACGGTGCCCATACAAAACAATTCCCAATTAGTAAATGTGCCCCATACACTCATGATTCTCAAATTTTGTATGTCACCTCATATGTTAAAAAGTGTCAGAGATATGAAGATAAATATAACACTGACTTAACCCACTTTTACATGGCTCTCGAAGAGAAAAAATCATGTCAAAGACTCGCATTTCAGTGGTTATTCAGAAATTATGAAAGAAAATATTTTTATCCACTCTAGCATTAAACGATTATATTCAAAATGATGTATAGTCCCTGATCATCTTTCTTTAAAGATATCCCTGCGACATTGTATCATTAAAGACTCAAATTTAGGACATGACCTCATTAGTGTATGGGGGGACATTTTACTGATTGGGAATTTTTTTTGTATGGGGATCATATACAAATTAAAAAAGTGTAACTTTTCGTAAATGAACAAGAGGATTTTTTTAATGAAGTCTTATTTCCGACCTTTAGTTTATACTACCCAATTATCACTAATAGATAAAGAATTAAAGTCTGTTACCACCTTCTTGGGATACCCTGTATCCACCTAAAAAACAGTATTTAACTTTGTTAGAAGAAATCATAAATATATGTGGCTTTTTAAATGGCCAATCCAATTCTGAATTATTTTGTACGTTTTCATACCATACAGTGAACATAGAACAATTTAAATATTCATATTTTAGCAAGAGTGGTACTATAGTGAGTAGTATTATGATTTTTAAAAGAACACTTGTCATAGTAAACTTTGTATCATGTAGTGAAACTTTCCTCTTTTTCTAATAAAAAAATATATATACAGGGTGCATAGGAAAGTCTCTTTAACCTGAAAATACTTGCAAATATAAAGAGCTACAGCTTTGCAAGTGATGCTAACAGTATAGTAAACCGACCATGTCTGACCTAATGCAAGCAACAGCAGTGTCCCTAGTGGCAAAATTTGGAAGATAGGCTTTGAAAATTGAAAACAAAAAGAGATAAGCAAAATTTTCAATTAGAAAGTTTTAGAGCATCAATTAATTAGTACGGAACGACATTTGGTTCACATGGATAAGATACATTGTCACATGTATAGCCAAAAATATTTGAAATCAATTCATTCTATTTTGTGAGAACGTTTGAAAGAAATATTCGTAGGTATGAAGAAATGCGTGCAATTTATTACATACAATACATATTTACGTCAATACAGTTTCATAATATCACACACACCCAAAAAAAAAGGCAAAGTGTGACACAGTGCTAACAAATTAATGCTGAATATGTTCAATAAGTTTCCTGTTACTCAGAATGCACATTTATATTCACGAGGGTAATATAAATGTGCATGCATATTTCTCACCATGGAAGGTGTCACACTTTTGCTAGCATCTGCAAAAGGACTACGTAGATGCAGCTGACTTATATGTGGAGTTACATGAACCTGATCTTTTATGTAACTTCACAGGAAGAAATCTAATGGAGCAAGTTCCAGCCATCATGGAGGCCATTCAGGACTACTACCATATCCGATAATTTGTTCCAATACAGTGCACACTCACAATCTGCAATTGCAGAGTACTACATTTCCGAAATAACAATATGCAGGGTAGAATCGTCACACATAAATTTCAGACATTTTTGGATATACAGGCGGCAATTTATCTTATTTGTGTGAACCAAATGTCATTTTGTAATAATGAACTGATGATCTAAAATTTTCTAATTAGAAATTTTGCTCTTTCTGTTTTTGATTTGCAAAGTCCATCTTCCAAATTTTGATACTGTGAGCCCTGCTGTTGTTTGCATTAGGTTGAATGTAGTCACTTTACTATACTGTTACCTCACTTGCATAGCTGTAGCTCTTTCTGTTTAGAAGTATTTTCAGGTTAAAGGGACATTCCTATGCAATCTGTATATATATATACAGGGTGTCAAGTGCTAACAGTGCCCAATGGCTATTTCCTAAACCGTTAATCAGAGACACATAGTTCGAATTGCAAAAATGCTATAAACACAATCGCAGTCAATTGATCAATTCCTATAAAAATTATGGAATTTAAATTTTTATACGGTCTCCCAGTTTTATCAGTTATATTTAGAAAAATTTTCTTTGTGCAATTTCATGCACAATTAAAAAAAAAAAGTGTGTGTGTAATCTTTATGCGTGATTGAAGTAAAACTTCTTTGATGTTGGATTTAGTTACAGCCAGATTCATTTTTTTTGTGGTGTCCATCCCCATGTTCTTAAACCTTTGTTCCGTCTGGAAATTGGGTTAGAATCCAGGAAGTGTCCATGTTGTAGTATTATTCTTTAACTGTTTTCTTATGCAACTGTTCAGTCTGGAGGTTGGGTTTGAATGGGGAGAATGCCCATAGTCTAGTATTATACGTTAACTGTGTTCTTTAACTGGTGTTTTCCTCTGTTAGTTGGGTTCGAATGCAGGTATTGAAATTTGTGTGTGTGTTTCTATCACAGTATTCTTAAGCGTTGATTTCGTCTGCTGGTAGGTTTCAAATTATTATTCTGTATCCGTGTTTTTAAACTGCAGGTCCTGTTTATTGTTTGGGATTGATTGCAGCCAGAGGCCGTTTCTTTGTGGCGTTCCATCCCCATGTTAAACCGTTAGCATCCAGAAAGTGTCCGTATTGAACAGGGAGATATATTATAGGAGTGGACACTCTCCATAGCTACTACCCAGACAGCACATAAGCTTAAATCAAGCTTGACATTTCCTTGAATTTGACGTATTAATACAAGCTTGACTTTAGCTTGATTTTAGCTTTCGAAAGTGCACTGATGGCGCCATCTGTGAAAGAGAATGGACATTAATTGTCTAGCGTTCCTCAAATTTGCTGAAAGTTCGTAAAATATGTGTTTTATTTTATTACCAGTGCCATATTACCGGCAGGGCAAACGGGGCAACTGCCCAGGGCCTACAGATTTTAGGGCCCAAAAATCTTACACTTTTGTAGTTTTAAAATAAAATTACAAAGGATAAAAAAAATTCAGAAGTTAAATAATTTTTTTAATTATAAAGTATGAACAATGAAAATAATTCAAATTTACATTTGTATAAATTAATTTAAACTTATTTTTAATTCTTCGAAATGCTCTATATCGATATAGCATACCACTATGTAGGAAAATAACTAACCACATTTGTAAAGAGAATTTTTAGCATTAAAAAATAGCAAAATTTTTTAATTATTTGTTATTTTAAGAAATATTTACAAAAATGACTAAAGTGTATTCCATAAATGTTAGCAACTGTGATATAGCATTTCGAAGTAACGTTTAACTATCTGTTTCTTTGATTTCAGATTACTTAACACAAAATTTGTGTTAAGTAAGTAAACCCATTCTTAACACAAAATTTGTGTTAAGAATGGGTAAGATATTTATGATCGGTTCATACTGAAAATTTTTTAATCTTTTTTTTTGTGGGGGGGCGGGGTTATTGCAAGGGGCCCAATTTTTTTCTTTTGCCCAGGGCCCACAGTTGTCTTGATCGGGCCCTGTTTATTACGCACAAAACCTGGACATTAGAACACGCAAGGGGAAGGAATGAATGGGATAAGCCCCTGTGAAGTGTAACACGAGGGTAGTTTTATTTACATCTAATTAACATTAGTAATTCCATTGACTAATTAATTAGCCCTAAAATAAATTTTAATATAATTAACACAATTTATTTAGTTAATATACTTCACTTTATGGGTGGTTCACCATAGAATTTAATAAAAAAAGATTCTATATTTCCAAATATGGAAATTCTTCAAAATAAAATACAATTATACTACGAAATTGATTTCAAAATCAGTCATTTGTCTCGATTTTGGCCAGCAGTATTGCTCATGAGTGTTGCGAAAGTTTTAAAACGTATGCTGCACTTAAGTTTATATTATGTTTATTTCCCTATTAGTAGAGTCTCTAAATCACACATAACATTATTTTAATTTTGATGCATCCCATGGGAAAAAAAAAAAAAACCATATCGCCTACTTATCAATCTGGCCAAAAAACTCCGTGTTACTCACTTCAAACTTTAGTCATAGCTGTACGAAGCTTGGTAGCTGAACGGATAGCACGCTCGCTTCCCAACCGAAAGGTCCCGGGTTCTATTCTAGCCACGAGCACTTGATGGAAACAGATTAAATTAAATTGAAATTTCAGCGTAGAGGAGGGAAAATGCGTGGCAAAGTAAAATATGTGGGACGAGTTCGCCGACCGGCACCCCGTGTATTTAGGAAATTTTTTTTTTGGAAAATTTTTTAAGCTTGAAATTAAGCTTGCTATGTCAAGCTTGATTGAAGCTTGAAATGTCAAGCTTAATGCAAGCTGGGCAAGTGTAAACTAGAACACTTGATTCAAGCTTGCATTAAGCTTACACGCTTGAAATTTTCAAGCTTAATTCAAGCTTATTGACTTGATAAATCAAGCTTGCTGCAAGTTTGCTGTGCTGTCTGGGTATACTGGATTTTTGGTACCCCAAAATAAGTTTCAATTATGTAAACAATGGAAATCTAATGATGTGCAGCGATCCTAGTGGTAAAAGAATAAAGAATTTCCCGTGCTGACTGATAACGAATTTTACTTGTTTTTAATTTTCCAACCAAGCATGTGAACGAGATTATGAACGTGAGCACTAAATTTTAATTATAATTTTTCACTTTTGCTTACCTGGTTGCCTTAGTAACAAATGAGTAAAAAAGAAAAAAGATTTCTATCTTAAGATAATTAAAATATTGAGTTTATATTTGTTAACAAGTGCATATATTGTGGCTCACAGAAAAGAAGTTTTTCGTCAACCACGGTATATATCTACATTAGAAAATGGCTTGGAATTCATTACTGAGTTCTTTATGTAACATGAATTTAATATTTTAATGAATTTTTAAATTTAAAGCTGTGTTAAAATTTGTCGCAGCATGAAATAAATGGAAACACTGCTTGTTTGAGTATGATCGTCATTATAAATAAAAACTTTAAATATTGCATTCACACAAACTACATTCTTCTAAAATTTACTAATATTTCTTAAAATAGAGATTTTGGGCAAAATATTAACACCACAATACTTCGCTTAGAAAGAATTGCCTATTTTAATTACGAAATAGTATTGAGACAATTATGTAATTAAAAAACATCTGAAGCCAATAATTATTATATATCACATTCATAAGTCTATGTATTTAGTTTTTTGAGGTTCTGCTAATTCAACGATCCCCATTTACTTCGCCTCGATGGAAATATAAACAACCTGAGATGCTCAGAAACAGAAGATGGCGCAGTTACCCAGTGTGCGTAGCAGGGTGAGAAATTGGGAACAAAAATCTAGACGTCAATGACGCCTAACTTTTTTTTTCCGGTTGCCAAACTGTCTCGTTCAGGTGCAGTTTCGAAAACCTTTGTTTTGTTTTATGCATAAACTATAAACAGGTAGGCTTAATGATTATGTACAGTAATAATAAAGATCAGGACTATTAAAATTAAGATAATAATAAATAGTAAGTAAATATAAAATCAATTTTTATAGCTTTCCACCTATGCATCCAGAATAAAATATTATGATACATTTTACAAGAACATGGTCTTTAGTTTTAGTTAGAAGTATTTTATAAATTGTTGCTATATAGCTACAATGCTTATGGTAGATAAACTTATGCAGTATACGTATACTAGCTTCAAAATGTCACCTGATCAACCACCACTGTAAGCACACAGGTAGTACATATTAAAATTGTGAAAATATGTATTTGTATTCTCAGTGGGTTGAACTGATTTTGGGAGAGGGTCTATGAAAGTTTTCAATGTCACCAAGAAGGATTCATTATTTTACATAACTATTTTACTTATTAAAAATTATTTTTATTTAAATTACTTAAAACATATTTTAATACAAACTGAATTTTATCTTAATTATTAAAATTTTTATATTTAAATAAAAAGTTTCTTTTTATATTTTCAAATAACTAATTCAATTTAAGTTTTTTTTAATTTACATTATCTTATAAAGGAGTTTTATTTAAAAAAGATAAATTTTATTAAGTTTAAACCATCAAATAACATTTTTATTCAAATAATATTTTTATTTCAATTATCGTAATTTAGGCCGGAAGTCCGAAATTTATAATTTCCCAAAATCCAGACGTGTTGCTAATGTCACCCCCCCCCCCTACCACACACACACACACGTAAATAAATAAATCTTCTTTCGTTTTTTCACAAAATTGTATTAATTAATTTCAGTCAATCCATGTATTGTTTTAAGTCACGAATTGCTGCACTTAGCCAGTCGTTATTGCAGCGCTGCGGCAAATAAAATCCAAGATGGCGTCCGGACCGGAAGCTGTACTCTCCGGTAAATACTTATATTTTATTAATGAATATAACTAATCCAAATAACTTTTACACTGCCTTATTTCAAAGGATCTCGCGCGTTCATTAATATTGATATCAAGCATTATCATCGCATCTTCCCACACTGCCGTACCATACAAGCCGAGCTACCGCTAAAACACACACTTGCAGAAAGAATCCAATATGGGGAACGCGAGCTCTTAGTTTCCTCCGATCAACTTCATTAATATTCATGGAGTTAAAAAATTATCACTAAATTTTTTTATGTTTCTCTATTTGTTTACATTACAAAACGTGCGATTTAATTATTACACATCTGTAGAAGACAAGAAAGTGGACTTCCGCGCTTTTTTCAACCACAGAAGACTGCAGAGGATCGTTCTCTTTCTGCCACGTGGCGGTGCTTACGAAAGCAAGTTTTTTTTCACGAAAATTTACATTTGTATTTTTTCAGAACATTTTGAAAAATAATCGTCTAGACAATAAAAAAGACCCCAGAATTAAAAAAAAAATCCTTTTTCGCGGTATTTTTGTTTAAAAAAAGTCGTCGTAGTCGGCCGAGGCCAAAATAGTTGCTTTTCAGTCGCCTGTGGCAGCCCTGTATCAGGCAAAATGTTAGGCGTTAAAAATGACGACTGGTTCTTAAATCTCGGTCATCAAAACAAAAATTACAGTTGCAAAATACGACTAACGACCGCTAATTTCGCGCACTGGTGCGTAGCGCCATCTGTTTACAATGGCGTTATTCAACTTTCTAAGAGAAGTGTCCCCTCCTAAAAATTTGCCTTCTTGGTTTTTCCGTAGGGTTTGAATCGAGAGAATGTCTATGTTGTGGTATTTTTCTTTAACTGTGTTCCTGAACTGGTGTTTTCTTCTGTTGGTTGGTATCGAATGCATGTAGGGTCTATTGCGTTTTTCTCGCAATGGTCTCTCCTCTCTTTGGTCTATGGCAGTTTTCTTAAACCTTTGTTTTCCTCTGCTGGTTTTGTACGAAGTATTATTCTGTTTACGTACTCTTAAAATGAAGTTTTCGACTGCTAGTTTGGCTCGATGTAGGTCCCATTTCTTCATGTTTTTCCATCACCGTGTTCTTAAACCGTAGTTTTCACCTGCTGGCTGGGTTCGATCGCAGGCAGCTTCCACTTTTTCAAAACCACGTGAGCATTACTTCCGTCAGAAAAAAAATCTGAGTTACTCCCGAGTCGCACCTAAAGAAGTTTTACTTAAAAAATTCTTTCATCTATGACCAAAATTCACCAACTTATAAAGCGGCAAACATTTTGACTTGAGCCACTTTTCTACCTTTAAAAATGTCCCATTATGGTAAACCGTTAAGCGACCATATAAATATTGAAATTTTAAACTATAGCTTTTAATTTCATTTTCTGGCATAATGCAGAGAAAAAAGCAATATTAATTTTAGAATACTAATCTTTAAGCAGAGGCCGAGTATACTATGCAAAGTGCAGGGAGAATTTTCTACATGGGTGCATATTTGTATTGCAGCTGAAGGAAGCTACTTTTGAGCATATGTTACGCTAACAGAATTTGTAATATTATTTTAAGTTTCTAAAATGCATATATTCATATTTTTAAATGTTTATTTTTTAATTTAATGTTTAATGAAGTGTTTTATTTCCTTGGTTTTTTTTTTTTTTTTTTTTCAAAGTATTTAACACCAGTTCATTTAAAAAGCTCTTTAAAAGATTCTATTTTCTGTATAAGCTGTATTTCTATGTTAATTTGCACATAGTTAAACGTTAATCTTTGTAATTGTAATCTATATTCATAAAATAGTTACTTAAATTGCTCATAAATATTACAAGCATTAAAAAACCATATATTATACATTAACTTCTCTGAAATTCATTTTGTATACAACCCCTATTTTGGCAGCTCGAAAAGTGCTCTAACTTTAAGCAGCTGTAACTCTGTGAATTTTGGTCGTAGAAGGACGATTTTTTTTTTTTTTTTTTTTTTGTGTGTGCATGAAATTTTATAATTTTTTTTTTTTTCCTAAATATAACTGATAGGACCGGGGAACTGTATAAAAATTTAAATTCCGTAATTTTTATAGGAACTGATTTATTGACTTTGATTGTTTCTGGTATAATAAATTATACAACTTAAAGCATTTTTGCGATTAGAACTATGTGTCTCTAACTAACAGTTTAGGAGTTAGGCACCGTTACCACTGGACACCCTGTATACACAGTGGACTCATGTTGCAATGCGATCTAACTTGCACAAATGGATATTACTTCTTGCTCACAACACAAGATTTTTTGCCAACAGTAAGAAGCACCACCATTCATTTATTCATTACTTTATGTGGAAATGGTAATATATAGTTAGAGAATAAGGTTGTTTATAAGTGTCTAAAATGTTGTGCATGTGCTTCGAAAAGTCACATATATACCCTATCACACAACACAAAATTTCACTGAGGATTCTTGAAATGCATCCCTCGTGTAAATCAAGACTCCACTGTATTGAATATTTTAGGAATAAATTTATTTTAAATTAGCCATGAATGATACATTATTTATGAAGTGATAGTTATTTTTCTAAACTTATTTATTTAATAAGTCATTTAAATAAAACATTTCTTCGTATTTCTCAGTTATTGGAGTGTGATGTAACGTAATGTGTCACATGATTTTAAATCACTCATTCATTTAACATTATTTTTGACTTAAAATATAATGCATAATAAATACTCTTCTTGATACTTAATTATGAAGTGCATATATATCATTGTTAACATTAAAAATGCAACAGACATACTGACTAACATTCTGCATTTGGTTAATGTGCAGAATATTACAATGTGGGCTGAAATTATACACGATATAAAATAAATATATGTAATGAAAAAAGCTGAAAAGTTTTATTAAATAGTTTAGCTTTTATCACATTTAAGAACATACCATATAATGAAAACTGGCAGAAAAATTAATCACTTTTTTATTAGTAAATTATGGTGAAAAACCATAAATACTCTGTTTTTTTTTTAAATTTTTTTTCCATAAAATAACCTTGCTTCTAAGAAGTCTTTTTCTGCTTTTCCTGTATCTACTATTGACCAGTGAAGATTTTTTTTTTTTCCCTTTTGGTAGTTCTAAGAATATAGGGAAATTAGTTGCATTGATTTATCTTCTCCCCTCCTCGCAGTAAAAAAAAAAAAAAAAAAAAGAAAAAAAAAAGAAAAGAAAAGAAAAGAAAAAAAGAAAATTAAAAGTGAAACAGCAGAATAGTAACTGATAACTAAGCCTTTTAAAAATTATAAACAAAAAAAGAGGAAAACAAACTGCAGCTAGATAATCAGTTAAAATTCTGGCCAAATACCTGATATCTAACCAAATTGACATATGTTGCATTCCTAGATATTATTACTTATATATACATGTTTATGTATGCATTTTTTCATATGTAATATCATTATGTAAGCATCATACTTTTCCAGTATGAATAGACTTTTTTTAAAGGCTAAATTTCAAGAAATAATTCATTCCTCCAAGAATACTTTTAAGTTTACAAAACTAATCAAATTAAAAACAAATCAAATTAAATTAGAATTAGCTTTTCATCAATCTCTCATAATAAACATGATAAACTTACTCCAGCATTTCTTGAAGACAAAAGGGAATTTATCAGCATTTCATGGGAAACAAGAAGAAAATTTAGAAAGGTCCACATACACACAGCTTTATCAACACTATGCCATAAGCATACAAAAGCAAAACAAGCAGCAAGTGAATAGATTCTTTTGAAAACACTATATTTCCCTGCCATTAATGGATGATATAAATATCTAGACAAAAATAACAAATCAATAAAACAGAAATTCCAAGATATCACTCATAAAAAAATTCTTTTAATATCACCATAAACAATAAAATACAAACCTTAAAATCCATATGTATAAGCCTCTGTCAAAATGCCTGGGGAAATATACATATATATTATGTTTTAAATTAAATATATCTAATTTAGCACTATAAAGTAATAAAATATTTCTTACCGCCATAAATACGCTGATGAATGAATACAGGAAATACATTTTGGTGGTGGTGGTAATTCAAAATTTTCAAAAGATGAAATACTCCCAGCTAATGAGTAAATGATAAAGTATTTGAAGAAAAACATAACAGGTAATGCATAACCCAAGCCGCATAAGGACCAGCTATCGAATTCAGATGCTATATCAGGATAATATTGGATAGCAGATGAATACAAAAAATGAAGCATGATTTCATATGCAACATAACATAAAAGTAAATAGCATAAATGTCCAAGTTTTTTCATGCTGGTTTTAAATGTGGTATTATTCTCATATATGTCCATCTGAAATGAAATACATTAAATTATAACTAAAAAGGTAAAATAACAAGTGCATTTCATTTAATGCTGCCCTTGAAAGAAAAAAATCTCCTTGAAAGTCATTACAGTATTGAACAGCCTTTAAAAATCAATTTGATACTTGAAAAATTCATAATCCTTCTTGGAAAATTAAAAAGCACTTTTACAAGCAGTAGAACTACAGATCTCAAGCAACATTCAGAAAAAAATCTTACATAAAAAATTCATTTCGCAAAATGGGCTGTTCTTTATTTTAGAAAATATTGCATGTTTAGGTGTTTCAAACTCTTATAGATTAAGTTTCCAGATTTTCATAATTAAGAAAAATTTTTTGGGAAAAAATGAATACTGAAAAACAGTGACATGTATATCTCAGGTATTAAAAATGTGGAGAAAAGATATGGAATTTCTGAGATATGCCACAAAGAAGGGGGGCGGGAGGGGAGAACAAAAGGTGGTAAATTTTCTATCAATAAAATAAAAGACTCAAAAAAGCTCATGTCTTAAAGAAAAATAATCTTTTATACTTACAATTCAATGGGAACAAAACATCTTCTTTCTCATTAGAGTTAAACATATAATTTTCTCAATAACTAGTTTAACTGAATTCTGAACTTTTCTTGATATTTCTAGAAACTTTAAATTTTCTGATATTTCCCAGTTGGTGGACATCCTGTATTACTTAAAATCATTTGACAGCAAACTTTTTTTTTAATGACACTGGATATTACGCATCCCCTTATAAAAGCAAAAATACCTTTTTTTAATGAAATCCATTACTTTTACCTTCTAAATTTATTTTATTTGATACTAAATACTTGTTAGACAAATATCAGCTCTCTAGGATGTTAACCTGTGATGAATTGATGACAAAAAAAAAAAAAAACTAAAATATGAAATATTCTTTATAAAATTCAGACTGATAAACAATGTGCTTCTAATAAAACAGATATTTTTAATGACCTTATGGGGGCTAATCCCAGCTCACCAAACTCTCAAAATGTGCTCAAAAAAATGTGTAAAATACAATGTGAAAGGAATTCCTCTTTTTATACATTTGCAAAATATTTATGGACTCTAATGCCCTGGAAATATCTCGTCATATTGTTGAAGATTTTCATGTTATTTGAAAAGCAATTACAGAGAGAAAGAAGAATAAATAACGGAAATCGTAAGGTACAATTTCAATTTCCATGCATTTTCAGGGAAATCAGAAGGAATTTAAATCATTTATATATTAACATTTTACAAATATGAGAACACAAACATTAGAGAACGCAATTTCATTTTTAAATTACTGTTTTGCAATGAGGGTACAAGTACTACATCTCAACCAATCAAATATTTTTATTGTTCCTTCTTTACTGTTAATTCAGCTTGGAAGTCACGACATCAGTTTTGCAGCTCTTTCATTAATGTAAAATTTGAATATTTTAATGGATCTAAATTAATTAATTCTTTTAAAGCAATTTTATAAATGCTAAATACAGTGCAGCATCCATAATCTGGGAACCTATAATCTGGCACTAGTCTCGTTGTTGTTTTTTTTTTTTTTCCCCTCCCCCAAAGGATCCGGAATCTCAAAATCCGGATGATTTTAATTGGTGTATGGCTATCTTAATTTTTTTTCTTCTTCAATAGATCATTTTTCACCGAATATTTTTCTTTTTGTTTCGTAGTTCGGCCCTAACATTTCTTTGCCGATCACCATTACTGCCGCAAATATTTGAATCAATGCATTCTCTACTACCGAGATAAAAACAAAAGTAAATACGGCTTGGTTCGCTTATTACATTTAAATTAATTGCATTCAAAGGTGCAGTGTAGCTGAATGAAGAATTCAAAGATAATGCGAGTGCTTTCATAGAACATTAATATGTATGAGTTTTTAAAATGAGGCAGCATGTTTACGCATCATCGTAAGCATGTGGCTTCGTCTACTTTCAGACACTTTGCTTTGTTTCTAGACATCCTGTCACCGTGCGAAATGCAATAACTATCGCAGGAAGGAATTCGCCAGTGCTTTGAAAAGCAAGAGGGAAAGGAGGGGGGAATTGGTATGTTTCGACATAATTAAGAAGCTGTGAAGAGACTGAAGCGAGTAAAATTCGGAATAATTCAGCTTGCAAAATAAAACTCTATGGTACAAACAAGGGAGAGATTTAATAAATTCAATTTTATATCTGAGAGTCAACTGATGAATGTGCATTTTAATTAAATACTGAAAAAAAAAGGAAAGTCAAATTAACCGATGTATTTAATGTAAATAGAAAAGCTAATTAGATTCTAATAATAATTTAATACACTTATTTTAAATTAGTATTTAAATGAATTTCAGTTACTATTTGTGTTATATTTTATGAAAATGTTCCAAAATCAACGATCTTTTCTGCTTTATAGTTTTTAGTTTGAATTAAACACTAAATTACATTTGTTTCAGTGTAGTTTAGTATTTTCTTTGGCGGTTTATATGAGATCGTATGTTGACGATAGTTTTAATGGAAATTTTCAACACATCTGTAATCCGGCACTACGTCATTCCCGCCGATGCCGGATTATCGGTGCTGCACTGTATAGTGATATGAGTTTAATTCGTTCCTTGATCAAATTCATTAGTCGAAAGACTTGTATCATGAATCAATTTCCTCCTTTAAAATTACTGAAATGTGATTTATTTTTACCTGGCCCAAATAACCTCTTCCAGTTTTTACATTTATTATATATACTGTAAAAAAAGAAAATCCAGGTATATTGCAACCTGGCAACAATAATATAGTAACTCAAAAAAACTTTCCGGTTGTCTCTTCTATTGAAGCTAACATGGGATATATTATTAAAGGATATATGATAAATTCATTAACATGGTATATGGTTTCTTAATCCTTTTTTTTCTGTTTGGGGGGGGGGGGGGGGAGAGAGAAAACTCATAAAACACTCCCCAGTTACTATAGGAATTTCTATTCTATATCATATTGTAGGTGTACTCTTTTGGAAACTAAAGTCTCTTTAGCTGAGATTATTTACAAGTTAGATTGTTTTTCTTTTTATTCATTGTTGGTAATAACATAACAGGGTTGTCAGTCAATTTTTGAAAAAAAATTCCCTGCCAGGTTTTCCTGAGCATCATGTGATAAAAATCCAGACTATTTTTTATGTTTATGACATCAACTTTGCATATGTTCTTTGATATTTTTAGCTTCCTTAAGTAAGGTTAAACGTTGTTTGTTTACAAACACTGATTTTCCAGTCCAAATTATATGATTTTCCAGGTTTTGGACCAAAATTTGCAATTATTCTGGATTTCTCCGACTTTTTTTTTTGCCAAAGTGAAATTCCCTGAATTTTCCTGGTTTTCCCTGTTCTCCCTGACCAGTGGCAACCCTGCATAAAAAATGTAATTTTTGATTTAAGACACTATTGTTGCATGGGAGCAATATGTTGGCAGAGCTAAACAACACAGTAGACTCCCTCTTATGCTGAAGATGTAGGTCGATGATCGTAAAGAGACGAAGGTAGGTTGGTATAAATTGTTGTCACATATTATATAGAATCTGGAAGAGAATCAACACTGCGTTGTGTAGAGTCAAAACAAGGCATCGAGCTCCGTAGAGAGAATCAAGATTTACCTGTGAATGCAGCGCAGTTAAAAAGATTTTTGTTTAATCAACATTGTAATTATTTCACTTCGAATACGAGCAAAGTAAATCTGCTTCCATAGGAATGAAAGAGTCATAGCTGGTCACTAAGCACAACAAAATGAAGATCCACACACTTGAAGGAGTGGGCCAACAAAGTTTTGATCCATACTACTGTTGTGGCGAGAGACATCCATCTTTTCGCTCGTCGATTCTCCTACAGTGATGGAAGGAACACTGAACCACACTGTAGGAGAAAATCTCAACAAAAAAGATGAGATCACATATCACTTTTTTTTTAGATGTAATTATTTATTTGCTCAGAACATCAGATTCATTTGACTATTGAAAACTTGAGAAAAATACACATATAAAAGCATGATGACTTGGGGGAGCATCTCCATAAAAAAATTACAGCGTTGATGCCATTGCGGTGTAAATTGCGTGTCGGTGGGCAAAGCCTCCTCACGTGAAGTGAGCAGCTTGCCCTACCGAAAACAACTCCCTAACTGCTCAAAATGACCGTTAGACATATTCCTATAGAAAAGGGAGCTCGATCTTTCTCAAACAATCTTAGCAGGTGTTTTACGATATGCCGCAATATGCTTCTTGCGCAGCAGAGAAAAACCGCAAACACATCTGCTTCTGCTAGAGCAAAGACATATGCGAGGAAGAGATGTTGTTATTATTATTCTTTTAGCAGGAGAAAAACTGGCATCAACTGTTATTTTATTTCAAAGCAGCTGATAAGAGCGAAATGCTTTAGAAGTACGTCAATGCGCTGTAATTGAGAAGGCTAAGAGGAAAATTGAAAGCTTTAAAAAACAGTTATTGTCAAAAACTTTTAAATTAAATTTAGAATAGATTATTAGTTTAAATTTAGACAATATTCATTAGGATTTGTATTAATAATTTTTCATTAAAAAATATGCACATTGTGTCAACGTGACACCTCTTAACCAGCTTTTGCTTACCCAGATCTCCACTGTAACTGGCCGTATTTGATTTAAATAAAAAAGTTTTAAAAAATTGAAAATTTCCAACCATGATCGGCAACGACCTCTGTCAGATCACATACAGATGGAGCAAAAGCACTGGAAAAAGGCTTTATGCTTTGTTAAGTAGAACAACAAGCAGTTTATACCTCTGAATTCTGATTTGCATTTTAATAAAAAAATGACCTAATGATGGCTCAAGTCTCAAAAATCTTGAATGTTAGGGCACTCATGTCTCAAGTTGCCACAGTGTATAAACATTAGCAACTTCTAATTTTCTAAAAATTTTACCATTGAATGAGCTATAATATTCTTCATTTGATAGGAAGTTCAAATTCGCAGCTATTTTTGCTTTTCTTTTTTGATCATTCATTTATTTTGTCACTGAAATACCCCAAAAGCTTTTTTTAAATTATATAAAGCTGCTTCTAAGATGAAAGATTTTTTTAACATTTTCATTGCCTGCAACCCCTCTAGTAAACAAAGATCTTATTAAGAAGATTTTGGTGCTGAAGTACATTGAATCCAGGGTTTATAATTGGATAATACACTAAAGAAGCAATCACTTTTCAGTACTACTTTATCTTCTTAGTTAATTTGAATGTAGAGCTTTATGAACTGCAGCACTGATTGTACAATGCTACAAACTGATTGTACAATGCTTGTAAAAATGCTTTATGAACTGCAGCACTGATTGTACAAATAAAAATAATGTGTCCACAAACCAGGGCTGTAGCTAGGGAGTGGCAGGGCTGGCCACTGCTTGGGCATAAGCTCAGCTGGATAACAAGAGGTTACTATTTTATGTTTGTTTTTTAAAATAGCACATCTGTAAGGATTTAAATAAAGGGGGCTTAAATAATGGAACTCAAGCTCTCAGCCATTATCCATGGAAGTGCTATCTTGAAAAAAAATTATTAATTTTCTTTCCTTACATATGAAAAGCCTAAAATAATATATCTGGCAACATTACATTTTTGAAAATCTTACAATCGCATGATCTCATGGCAGAAACGTAATAAATATATGTACTAAAGCTAAAATGTCAAGGAGAAAGTATGAACATATTTTATTTAGTTTAGTTTGCTTTCTTAAACATTTCTTTTGTTGATAAAATATACTGAAAACCAATTAATATTCAGGGAGTAATATTCAGGAATATTCAGTAACTTTTTAAAATTGCACTCTAAAAAGCAATTGCACCTGTGTAGAAAACTTTTCCTGTACTTGGCGTAGCATACTCGGTGCTAGACATATATGATTTAGTAAGTCGGACCCCGGATAGATTTTCATAGAGCTTGACTACCTTCTGCTTAAAAATTAGCATTCTAAAATTAGTTTTGCTTCTTTCTCTGCATTATGCAAGAAAATGAAATTAAATTTATAATTTAAAATTTCAATATTTATATGGTCTCTTAACGTTTTACCTCAAAGGGACGTTTTTAAATGTGGAAAAGTGACTTAAGTCGAAATGCTTACTGCTTCATAATTCGTAGAAGGACGAATTTTTTTTTATTGTACATGAAATTACATAAAGAAAATTTTTCTAAATATAACTGGTAGAACCGGGGGACGTATAAAAATTTAAATTTCATAATTTTTACAGGAATTGACTTTGATTGTTTCTGGTATAATAGATTATACAATTTAAAGAATTTTTGCAACTGGAACTATACGTCTCTGACTAACGGTTTAGGAAATACCCATTGGGCACCGTTAGCACTGGATACCCTGTATAGAAACTATTCTTTAGTGTTAAGGCACAGAGAGTAATTATATAAAAAATTGAGGTTTTGATTGATAGGTAAGATTTTTATTAAGTACAAAGATTATAGGAGGGGAAGAATTATTAAGTTGTTGTTCAGGTGCAGGGGGGGGGGTGCAATTGGGACTGTTCGGCCAGGGGTGCAAAATCACCTAGCTAAGCTCCTGCCACAAATAAACACAGATGAACATGCATACAAAGCTGAAACAATGCACCAGCGACAAACTAATAGTAAAAGTTTTGATATGATTCAACACAGAATAACACAGTCCAAATTACAAGCAATTTTATTTCTGAATGCTTTAGCATAAAATGAAAAAAATGAGAGAGTATGCATAAACAAAAATGTATATAGCAAACACTACAAATATAATAATAAATCATGATATATAATCATAAAATAAAGGACACCTTACTTGCATAAACCCATATGAACATAAAAAGGAAAAGATAAAGAACTGATAAGTTATAAATATTAAATGGCAGACATCAATGTCCCCATTTCAGTTGACTAAATGCTTGATTCAGGATACAAATCATTCAAGCATTCACAAATTTCCACTTGAGGAGACAGTTTACTTCTAACTTCTGCCATCTTTGTTCAAAAGCTCTCTCGGTAAATAAAACAAATATTATACCACAGAAATCAACTACAGTAGAACCTCCATAAGTTGACAACCTAAGGGACTGTAACTAAGTGGTCAACATACGATGGTGGCCAGCTTATGGAATTTTTAGAAAATATTTAGTACATTAGAAAAAAATTTAGTAAACTTTTTTAGTATTTTTTAAAGAAAAATTTAGAAAAAATGATTCAATTTGTGTTAGAGTCCTCTTTTTGTTCATTAGGTACTGCAAAAAGCACTTTCACAGTTTATAAGTTCATTAAACATGCTTGGGCAATTTTCTGCAGTGAAATCTTTAAGTTGTTCTATCATGTGCTTTACATCTTTTCATTCAGAGTTGGTTACTTTTCAATTTCGTCATCACTTGGATCATCATCCTCTTCGCCATCCATTTCTTGTACGTTAGAGTCCTCGCTGTACTTAGTTGCAGAGAGTATCTCATTGAAGACTGCCTATGGGTCTGGTACAACACATGTTACTAACTCATCGTCATGGTAACATAATCTTCAAAAACAACTCCATCAAAAACTGGTAAGGGAGATAGAGGAAGCTCATCCTCTTGCACCGATGTTGTAGCTGTAAAAAATCCAGCTTTCTTGAAGCAGTTCTTATTATGGCTTGCATAGCTTTATTCCAAGCAGAATTAATCCAATAAACAGCATTCAAAGCATTTACTGATGCAGCTGTTGATGATGCCAACGCAGAAGGACCACGGGTTTGTGCTTTCACGATCACCCATTCCAGAAGTTGAGCTCTGTAGTCACTTTGAAGGACTGAATAATGTCTTGATCTAAAAGTTGGATTTTTGAAGTTGTGCTTGGCGGCAAAAATTTTAGCTTCACATTTGTGAGATTATTCACTTTCGGGTGGCTCGCACAGTTGTCCACAGTAAGTAGAATAGACCGCTTCTTTTCTCTTACTTCTGCTTCAATTCCTCTAACCCACTCTTTGAACAAAGCACTGGTTATCCAAGCGGATTTATTCGCTCTCCAAAAAAAGGAAGGTCTTCAGGTTTTACATTTTTAAATGCATGATGTTTTGCAGATCACCATATAGGCTTCAATTTTTCACTAGTCATACTAGCACATAGAAGAACAGTAAAATGCTGTTTTGAAATTTTTCCTGTTTTGCAAGTGTCACCCTTCATTACTAGACTTCTATCAGGCATTGCTTTAAAGAAGAGACTGCACTTATCAGCATTAAAGATGTCCTCGTCTTTAAAACCTTTAGTAAACTGTGGGAATTTTTCAATAAACTTCTCACCACTTCAGCTGAAACCTCATTCGATTCCCCACACAAAACTTTGAGAAATCTTGTATCGTATTTTTAATTTTTCAAGCTAACCTGCTGATGCTTGGAAGTCCTCTATTTCAAATTTTTTTGTTACTTCCTGAAGCATAGGTCCCAATATTCTTGTACTGATTGATCTCTCTCTTTAAACCAACAAAACGTAGCTTCGTTCACAGCGCCGAGAGATATTTTTCTGCATTTTCTTTGGAGTCCTTCGTTTTTGGAAGAATATCTCTTTCCAGATAGTCTTCCTTGCATTTTAAAATATTGCTCACAGTTGTCTTGCTCACAAAAAATTTTTCTGCTGTTTTTCTTTGACAGCTCCTTTCCAGAAAATTAAGAAGATCCACTTTCTCCTTTAATTTAAGTTCTTTTAGAACTTTTCTTTGCGCCATTTTTAATAACAATTCCCAAATAAATGACTGGTCTCATCATGAGGTGACGTCCAGAAAAAAAGAACGGAATGTGTTTCACATGTGAGAGATACACGATTAACTAAAAACTTAAGGCACATGCCCACAGGTTTCAACCCATCATAATCTCAGCTCCATTTGCCTGGGTACCAGTTTCATGGTTGCTAATAGCAACGAGACTTCTCCTTAACAAAAGGCTGGGTAATCTCTTGCATTTCCTTCCCACTGTATCATACTGGAAGTGAAAAATGAATGGAGCACCACAAGGGGGAGGAGAGACGAGTGGTGCTCAGATAAGTCGAAGGACTGATAAAGAAATTCCTGGAAACCAGATGGAGAACAAACAGGGGAAAAAGCAAATTCAAGAAAGCATCAGTGGTCAAGTTACAGAGAGTAAAACCTACTAAAAAGTGGTCAACATACAACTTACAGAAGTAGTCAACATAAGAGGTAAATCTTCATTGAAAATGCATTGTGACCATTCCAACTAACAAATTTTGGTCAGCATAGAGAGGTGGTCAACTTTGGAGGTTTTTACTGTAAGTCATTAATTGTATATTCATGACTAATATGCATTTATTTCAATTTGCATGATATACCATCTAAAAATTATATAACATTTATAATACATTAATTTTGTAGCATTAAACACTTTCAAAAACTAAGACGATCTTATTTAAATTTTAAAATTCTGAGAGATATAAAGTTAAAAAAATAAACATACATACTGCTTACCTGTTTGACAAAAGGTTCATAATTTATAATGGGCCCAGTAAAAACAGTTGGCAAATACAAACAATATGCCACTATAATAAAAACATCACGAACATTTGCATGATTATGTATTTGAAGATTGATTCGGTCGCACATGAAACTTAAGCTCTTAGCCATAATCCATGTAAGTGCTATGTCAAACAAAAATGATTCATTTTCTTCCCTTACAAATGAAGCCTAAAATAATAACATTAATAATTCAACATTACGGCATGTTACAGAAAGTAATGACAATTTATGCCATAAAATATATCCTTACCCTTATATCTGATATATAAGAACTGTTCTTTAGTATTAAGGCACAGAGAGTAAGTATATAACAAACTGATTTTTTGCCAAATAGATGAGCAATGAACATGACAGTGATAAACAAGAGAAGAAACAATGTTGCCTTTTCTCCAAGGATCAATGTTAAACAAAGTGTTGAGTAAAATGAGTAGAAAAATGGTAAAGCCTAAAATATAGAAAGTTTTAATAAACAAAATACCTGATAAAAAGCTGTATATAATAAAAATAATCAGCATAAATAGATAAGTTTGAATATTTAAAAGTGATACTTTAAATGTAATACAATTCTAATAATAATAAAAATAGTGCCCAAAAAAGATGGTAACACATTTTAATTCTTTTCCATTAGAGATAAGTGGGGGATGTAAATTAAAAAAATGGGTTCAAAATAAGGTAGACTGTGTTAAGAAAGAATTTCTGTTTTAATTTTCAAAAAGTGACTTTTAAATTTTTATATGGTGCCAGTACAAAATAATTTCCTATCAGTAAAATGTGCTCCATACACTAATGAGGTAATGTACAAAATTTCAGTCTGGCATCATTAAAATGGTTCGGAGAAATCTTTTAACAAAGATGGTTAGGGACTACACATGAATTTGAATGTAAATGTTTATTGCTAGAGTGCAAATATTTTTTCTCAATTAATTTCTGTAAGACTCCTGACACACTAATGCAAGGTGATTTTTTCCCTTCAAAAGCCATTAAAAGTGGTTTAAATCAACATGTATTTATCTTCAGATATCTGACACATTTTAGGATATAATTCTGAAATTTTGAACATCACCTCATTAGTGTATGGGACAAGTTTTACTAATTTGGAATTTTTTTTTTGTATGGGGGCTTGTATATAAATTTAAAAACTGTTGCTTTTTAGAAAGCAACAAGAGGAATTTTTTCTTTAACATAGTTGTTTTTTCTACCTTATTTTAAACATACTTTCAACTTACACTGTCCACTTAGCTCTAATAGATAAAGAATTAAAGTGTGCTAATATCTTACAGGAATACCCTGTACATAGCTCCTAACTCTTCCTGTTTTCCAGGAAGACTTCCCGATTTTGAACTTTTCTTCTGTTTTTCTATAGGAAGATCAAATGCATCCTTTTTTTCAGCTTTTTTCCAAACATGCTGCTAGAGTTTAAAAACTAGCAAAGAGGATATTTTTTAATAAGTGCAAAGATTTCAATTTAACACTCATTTTGAACACAGGCTTTCTGAACCATCGCAACCATTTGTATTTTATCTTACCGCTAAGCAGAGCCGCTGTGTACAGTTGTGCCTAGCAGAAGGATGCCTTGATATTATAGGAACCAAATGGAGGCATAATAATATGTGCAAAAGCATATCAAACTGTCTTCTAAAATACAGTCGAAACTGTATAAGTGCACATCTCTTAAGTGCATAAACCCCCTAAGTGCACAAGGTATGAAAACCCTGAATTTCTCCCCTATGCATCTAAATGTTTTGTTAAACACCATAAGTACACACCTCATAAGTGCATAAACTGCTACAGTGCACATTTTTCACATTAAAAAAATTGTTTTTATAATGGAATTTTGACCGCATAAGTGCATACACACATCCAAAAGCAAACCAAAAAGAAGGAAATTGCAGTTCATCTGAGAAATTTTGAAAGAACACTTGGTAATAATTTCTGCCCTTCTATTTCTCTCCTGATTTCCCCCCAAATCCACCCGCTCACAGCAGCGCCGCGAAGCGAATCCTTGCGCTTCAGCTCCAAATCATCTCTCATCATCCTAGCGATCATCTCCAAATCAAAGCTAGTTACTTAGAAAAAGGATTTCTAAGAGATTTTCACCAAAGTTTGCACATAGACACTGTGTACTCTAGGAGCAGCCATGCTGCTAGGTTGGGATTTTTGAGAGAAAGAGCAATTCTTTCCACTTTTTATTCCTCTCACTTTGTATTCGCCCTACTTTTGCTCATTTGGCAGTATTTATGGGCATGCCAGGCATCAAGAAGCCCTAATATCTGTCTGTTGATGGAACTGTATAAAACTTGGGAAATAAAAACCAGGACAGTTTCACTCTGAGTTTTATATTGGCTTACTTTTCCACTCACTCACTGTGTTAAAGCTACATGTTGTTCTTAAATTATTATCACAAAAAAACAGTATCTTCATATTTCTTACATAACTGAATTTTCAATTATTCAGATATGCTCTCAGGGACCAAAATATGTCTTTTATTTGATACTTGTATGTTGTACAGATATCAAAATCTGTTATAGAGGAGGGAAAAACCTTGATATTAAACCAAATGGTACAGACTTAACCAGACAGACTTAAGCATGAAGAAAAATCTACAGCACTGAAAAGGAAACTGGTAGTAAAATTAAAAATTACTTTTCAATAGAGAACAATTTCCCAATAAGCACCACCTATCTTGCAGGCTTGTTATTTCAAAAGATGTTTCCTGATTCAGAATCATGAATATATATGTGTGTGTGTGTGGCAGAACTAAATTTCTTGGGATCATAAAAAAAATTTGTAAATGGAGAAAAAAAAAAGTCCAAAGTTCGTCATTAAAGCTACTTGAGCCAAAACAAGCAAATGCTGCTTGCAACCAGCTGTTCTAAAAAATGGACAAACTGAAAGTATTAAAAGTACTTCAGTTAGTTTCAGGTTTGTTCTTATTTGCACAGTTTAAATTTGATCAAAAAATCTTCCTGCTTTCCAGGAAATCTTGTTTTTTTTATCCTGATCTTCCTGTTTTGAGGTAAAATATGTTGGCGGCCGATGCCTCTATACTGTTTTAAACAAACAAAACCCAAGTTATGTTCTTTGTTTTGCTCACTCTTATTTAAGCTCATTATGGACAATAAACATTTTTAATTATTACGAGAATTGCTAATAGTGGATATGACCAGATGTGACAGACATTGGAATATTCCTTGAAATGTTCACATTAGCTAGCATGAACTTTCAGTTTTTTTTTAAATATATACTGCAGAAATTTTGTGGATTTGATTAATTTTCAGGAAATATCTCATTTGTTATCCCAAGACTGCAGAACCACCAAAAAATATTTCAAGATTTTGTTATTGTGTACTTGGAAACGTAATAGATCAATAAGAGATAGTTTACTTCTATTACACATTTTGTGAAAGTAAAATATAAAATAGTGAAATGTAATTACCATCCACTGTCTCTTTTTAAAATTTTCATGTTTTATTAAGTCTAAAATAAAGTAAAATGCAAATTTTTATAAACTTTCAAATATTTCAAGTATAAAAAGTATAAGCCCTTTCCTTTGAAAGCAGAGCAAGTCCATTTTTAATAAAAACTTTTGTTAAGGATAGCATCTTCAAGGATAACAAAGAATGCAATCTGCCATAAGCTTTTAATCTATAATCAGATCTCCCCTCAAAAAATCCTTCAAAATTTTCATCATTATTTCAATAAAAACTTACGTAGTCAATGAAATTACAAACCAATTCAAATACAAACTTTTAAATATCTCTATATAATATAAAATGGAGTTGCACCACTTTTAAGGAAAATGGCTATGTATACATATATCACAGCTGAACTGCATTAAAAAATATTTCTAGGCTTTTTAAACACGTCCCTTGCATTTTTTGTCAATATTATCCAGTAGATTTCACACCCTTATATGGTCACTAGATTGCATAATTATCATCAGTAATATTTAGCAATAGCAGTAGCCACAAAACTTTGTTTATAGAATAAACATTTTAATTTTCAAATTCTTTATTCAGTACATTTAGAATTTGTTTAATTGAATATTGACAAAGTACTTTAATCCTTGTCATTACTCTATCTTTGATCTAAAGAATTTAATTAAAACAGTTCATCAATTTTTTATACTTTATATGTTTACATTAGAAGTACCAGTGTTCAAAATGAGCAAAACTTTAATTTGTAGTAGTAAAGCTCTGTTCCCTGCAAATAGGGAGCAATGTCTGTAGCACCCAATTTGGACGGTAATTATATAATTATTGTTAATAATCTCTATAGTACAGTCAAAAATTAACACACTTATCATATACTTTTTTAGTTTTAGAAAAATAGTTTCTAGCATTCAAAAACTATCAAAAATGAACTTTATTAAATAACAAGAAGATGAAAATTTGAAGTCAGAAATTGGACATTCCAGGAGATTAACTCATGCATTATTTCATATGCTTCTTTACAGAGAAAATGTCATGGCCATGCCCTCTGCTAATAGTATACACATAGCTATATAAAAAACTCTATTGTAAAATTTCACATTAATATTTTTAAAATCATAAAATTAATCATTTTGCAAAGACCCACATCATTGTTGATCTCAATACAGATACACATGAACATTTGAATATCATTATATTTTCTAATTTCTTCATGCTAAAATAACTAATTAATAACATTCATTGGATGAACTCATAATGTATTTTGAATAATCTATTATTAGTGAAGCACAAAATTAAAACTTTTTCAACACATAAGAGCATGTACCACTAATGCACTCAGACATGCTAGCACACATCAGCCATTTTCAAATTACTGTGAATTTTTTTCTTTTTAAAACTACATAAATATTACATCATTGAAAAGACCAATTTGACAGTTTGTTCTCACTTTCATACTTTACAAAATATCTGCAGTTGAAATTTTTCCAAATTTGTAGCTCTCATACTTCATTACTTCTCATTGTTGTTTTTGTTTTAACTAGCAAGTACCCATTTCACAGACAAATCAGACTAAGACTGGCATGGCAAGTTTGTTTATGGAAATAATCAAACTACGTTAGTAGGTGGTCTAAGATGGCTAAAATTATAAAGTGAAAAGGATTTGTTGCACAACTGATTGTGACTGATCAGTATACTCAAAATGGTTTATGTGTGAAATGGGTTAAGATTACAAAAGCTTTCTGGACTGGCACACAAACATGCCATCTTGTTGCTAAAACATGTTGTTAGAAACAATAATGTTCTTGTTTTTGTAAGATCATTTATAGTGTCATTTAAAATAAGATGCATGTATTATGCAGCTGCTTAATACATGCTATAACTTAAAAAAACAAGACTAATTAGTTTTCCATTTCTAACTCTGCACAATAAGGACACATAAAACTTTCTCTGATGTTGTATTTCATAGACAAATGGTTTTGTATTATCCCTATAATGGTTTTTGTGAGTACTGATTGCTCAATCTTTCGTAACCAAACATTCATCAGTCTACAGAATGTTCTTAAAAAAGCACAAACTGATGTCTTATTGAATTAACAGCCAGTTGCAGAACATTATGAGTACTAATTGCTCAATGTTGGCCAAAAGCAGAAATGAAGAGCTTGAATTCCATGAGAACAAAAGGGGTTATTTTTCAAATATTATACAGTAGACAACGGTTATAACGTACTCTCATGGAACCTAAAAAAGTAGTACATTATAGCCAAAGTACGTTATAAGCAGTACTGCTGGTAAGATTCAATATTACACAAAAAAAGAAAGTAGGCTCATAAATTCATTGTAATATGTGTTTTAAACAGGTCTGATTTTTTTTAATTTAAATTAAACAAAGAAAATTCTTTATTACTTACAATTTCTATTGAGATAAATGATCTGTAATTTTCTTTCATTTAAAATGGGCAGATGCTACTTTAAAAATACTGTTTTGGATATTCATAATACTTTTGTAGAATCTCTGCATCATCAATGCGGCATTCAAAAAATCGTGATAATGTTTTTGCAGCTTTTAATGCATTGGGGGCTTGGTATAGGCTCCTCTGTTTTTTCTTCACTATCATCAGAATCATTATAGATAAGGCTTTTCAGGAGGATTTACATTGATGAATGACAAATAAAAAACATAGTCTTGTACTTAGCCCTACCTAGCAGGCGAAAAAGATAAAAGATCGCTCCCTTTATACATACACAATTCATCTCGCTAGAGAATCTGAAAACTGACAACGAGTGCTTTTGAAGGTACTGAAATTTCTGAGAACAAGGAAATAAAATTCTTTAAAAAAGCAGAATTTTATTTTTGGCTTTGGTATAAAAAGTACGTTATAGCCGAAGTACGTACTTTTGTTAAGTACGTTTTAACCAAAGTTAAATAACATTATAAATATAGTACTTCAGTCAGGACTTAGCTTCTAGGTACGCTATTACCAATAGTATGTCATATCCCAGGGCCATTATAAACGGTGCGCACTGTAGTAATTTATATTCTAGATGGACACAGTTTTGTTTGTTTCTCAAATGCCTGTTCGCAGGTTGAAAGCAAAATAAGCCTGGTCTCCTACATACAAACATTTCTTTTTTCAAGGACAAGTCTTAGATAAAATGAGCTAGTACTTAGAAATCATCATTTGATAAACAAATGTATATGACATTTCAGGAAAATTTGGTATAGCCATCCAAATTCCTGAAGCTTCTGTGTTATTTTTATTAAACTGAAAGTACTGTAATTTGAAGTTTTGTTTGTTGAATATATCATAATGCACAGCAAATTATGTATTCATAATTCATCAATCTAAAACTGAAGATGCTGATTATTCACTGAAAGATTAATAAACTCCTTAAGTAAACACATGAAAACTCAAATGATACATCACCAGATTGGCAAGATAATGCCATGCTAAAAAAAAAAAAATGTTCATTTGCAATGCATAATATATTTACACTTCGTATAGATAAGTATACATACTTTATAGGTTATTTTACGAAACACTGCAGACAATAAGATCTCAAAAAGTAGCATGGGCCAATATTTCTTAAAAAGAGTTGATAAAACAAGCCATTCAAAATCTGAAGCATCCTGAAATATGTGCAATTGAGTAAAACAAAAACAAAAAATAATGAAGAACAGAAATTATTTTAAGAAGATGGGGGAAAATAGAATCTACAGTAGAAGACCCAAAATCTGCACAGCTTGGTTCCAGACCTTGTGCAGATTTTAGAATTTTGCAGATTTTGGGTCATAATAGGAAATTTATTCTATTTCCCTCAACCCCACGAAGAAGAAAAAAAAAATATATATATATATATATTATAGATCAAGAGAAACAAATCATGTTACTTATTATCAGAATCATAATATAAAAATACAGTGGAATAATACAATATACAAAATTATGAGATTATAGATCAACTTATTTAAACATGTACATTTAATAGTAGTTTAGGACTTTGGGATATTCTAATTATAGTTATTTTATTTTATTTTTTCATTATTTCCTGTTCTGTAACACAGCTTTGCTGCTCTACAAATCTGAGGTATTTCTTTCTCAGAGCCTAACCTTGATTAAATGTTATTTTATCAACTTTTTGATCATCCTCATTTGTTACTGTGTCATGTGATCATAATTGAGTGTTAATTGTGTCACTGTCAGTCATTTCAAGGATATCAATGTTACCATGAGAGCTCACAAACTCTTAAAATATTTTTTTCAAGTGGGAATAGCTTATTCAGTTTTACTTTGTGGCTATAGTGTAGTTTTCTGAGCTTGCAGCTGGCAGGGCAGATTTCATTGTTTACATTGAATAGACAGTGCGGATTTTAGAGCCTTGCGGATTTCGGGTCGGCGGATTTTGGGTCTTCTACTGTATATGTTATTTTAAGTAGGGATGGATATAAGATCTGAGACTTCTCATATTGTCTCATTAACAGAACAGGCAAATTCTTCTTGAGACAAGATATAACCTTGTCTTCCACAAGACTATCTCAGGTTGCATAAATTTACATTATGATTTACTTTCCCATAAAAATTGCAATAATGCATTTGAGGGGATACATTGTTTCTTGTCTTTTCTATTTTCAATGGGAATGCATATTTATGTTTCTAAAAATCTATTTACGACATATTAATTTTTTATTTTGTGAATCAGATATTAATTTTGTGAAAAATTGATCGCCTTTATTTGAGCATCTTCAGGACAAAGTTTCCACTGATATAGAAATCTGCAATTAAATTTTAGAGCCACAAGAAGCTTAAATGTGGATATTTAACTTCTAGATTTTTATTAGAATTTTTAACCACGCACTCTTCTATTACATAAACCCTCATGTTTTTTGTTTCTGGAAAACATCACAATTCTTTAATCTAAAGTTAAATAAATGACAAGAAAAAGACAAATTTTCATTAACATCAACAGAAAACAATTTTGTGCATTCACTCAATTATGCTGATTTATTGATGAATGTTAATAAAGTTCCAATAATTGAAATGCATTCATGCAAAGGGATCTTCTGTAAATGTTTTGCAGGGCTTTTTTTTTCCCATATCATTCTTCAGTTTTTGTGCATGGCTGATGAAGTTAAAAATCCATTTTTGAGATTAGTTTAATAAACAACTGATGAATTTTGTTATAAATACTAATCAAAGATAAAATAAAATATGAATTAGACAGTATTTAGAACACTTTTGCGGCACTTATTTTAATATGAAGTTAAAAAAAAAGCAATTAGAATAACACAGCCAATCTTATGGCAAGCTAAACAAGAGTACATTCCACCCAACAAATTTAACATTCGCATGTACCACATACATGCAGCGGTCTTTAAATGGGTTTGAATCTAAGCTGATGAAAGACAATTATATGTAGATGACAATCTTACAAATTAAATGAATGAGGCTATATGGTGTGAATGTATAAACATGTAATGTCCTAGCAAACACAGCCCTATCGGGTATGTCACAGCCCGACATCGGATCTATTTTTCCAGCATCAATATTGGCATGGTGGTAAGTTAGTGATGTCAATTCTGTACCGGCAAACTAAGCTGGTGTAATAAAAAAAAATGACTTCTGGGCATGCAACAGTCTAATATCGGCTAGTCTTTAGGGCTAGTAGGCAGTTTCCTGCGCATGTGAGTAATATTGAAAATCACTCCCATATGCATCGTCTTTTATATCTACTTAAAATTGTATTATGCTTAAAAAGCTGAAATGCCCCTTCCATTGTTATTTTATTTATTTGTATATATATTTTAAACTTATTCTCTACTAGTTGGTTTATCTATTTTACCTCTACCCTCCTTCCTTCCCTACACAGAAAAATACAGAAATTTTTTGGGGGGAATTTAAATACTACAGAATTCTCATTGGTAGCAGAATTGTTGCCTTTGTCAGAGGTTTTTATGAGGTTCAAACGTATATTCATGCTACATCTGGAAAAAACTGACCAAAACTCCAGACCATTAGATCGGCTGACGATAAGCCCATCTAATGGTCCAATAAGCCCAAACACGGAACCTTTAGCCAACTACCATGTTCAATGTCCTGTCCACTTGGCCATAGTGAAGCCTAAAAAATTTTCAACTGAGTATCAACACTGAACACCAACATTCACTCTGAAAGGGTTCAAAAAGATAAGAAAATATGAAATTTCGCTCACTGTGTAATACAGATTTCATGTTTTTAAAATACTAACTGGGGAAGAGGATTTAAAATGTGATCTAACATTAAAGTGTATATTTAAAAGCTGAAAGGAAAAAACATCTTAAGGATTTTCTTCATCTTTCAAAATGTACAGGGGGAAATGGATACTTCCTAGAAAATCCAAGGTGTCTCTACCCCTTGTAGAATAGTATATGGAACAGTACAAACAAGAAATGGACCCTCCTTAATTGTTGGGGAGAGATTCCTTCAGAGCTCATTCTAGGCAGGGTCAGTGGGGCACTGCACCCCTGTCACGTTGAGACAACGTGCATATTTTTTTATGAAAAATTATTAATACAAATCCTAATTACTATTGTCTAAATTTAAACTAATAATCTATTCCAATTTTAATTTAAAAGTTTTTAACAGTAACTGTTTTTTAAAGCTTTCAATTTTCCTTTTAGCCTTTTCATTTGCAGTGCAATAGCGTACTTCTAAATCATTTCGCTCTTATCAGCTGCTTAAATAAAAATAAAATAACAGTTGATGCCAGTTTTTCGCCTGCTAAAAGAATAATAATAATAACACCTCTCCACTCGCATATGTCTCTGCTCTAGCTGAAGCAGATGTGTTCTCTTGCGGTTTTGCCCTGCTGCGCAAGGAGCATATTGCAGCGTCTCATAAAACACCTGCTAATGCCTCGATTGTTCGAGAAAGATCGAAGCTCTCTTTTCTATAGGAATATGTTTAAGGCTCTTCCTCAGACAGATCGAAAGAAGTTTCCTTTCCATGTTAAGCAATGGGAATTTTATTACTATGGTTTTCAAGTAATATCTCGGCACTAAATTAATATTTTTAAATTAAAATAATATTAATAACTTTTTTGAAATTTGGTAAAGATAGAAAAATTGCAGTGCACTTTGCCTTTTCAAATACATAAGTATTTTTTATCTAATCCATAAATTTGATTTTTAGCGATTTATTTACACATTTTTGATGAAAAATTTTCAGATGTTTTCCACCCCCACTTGCCCACGTGTTGCGTTACCACCCGCAGAGATGAAACGGGGAGAAGGAGGAACTTGATTTACGACTCCTCGCAGAAAAACTCTCTGTTTAAAGGCTTGGTTTGTATTGAAAAGGAATAGATTTGTTTCGGATGGATGATGTAAATGGAGGGACAATTTACATTGCACAGTACGGAGTACAATTTCCACTTATATAATATTTAAAAAGTTTAAATGCACAAACTTTTTTAGGTAAAGCAGCTTCAACCTAAAATTGTAGGAAAGTTTATTTCTCGTTTGTAATTCCATATATATCGAAGTTTCCTTCTGATGTTCGGTAATCAACTAAAGCACTATTCATTACGCTCATTACCTATATATATATATATATATATATATATATATATATATATATATATATATATATATATACACTTGTATATAATTTTTCACACAGCTATATAAAATGCTAAAGAAAAGAGCCTTTAGCATATTTGTAAAGGTTAAAAAGAAATATAAGTAAATAGTATTATCCAGTAAGTACAAACATATTGGACTAATTCGTATGTGTGTGTGTGTGTGTATCTATGCACGCGCAATCAAATAGGCAAACTCACATCATCTAATCCGAAAGTCACTAGTGACCAGAGTGTTTGACAAATTGTAATCGAACTTGTCTATTAATCATCCGCATCTTTTTTTTTTTTTTTTTTTTCCCCTGTAATTCCAACTTCCAACAATGTCCGCCTTCTTTTCATACTACCCTCTGATTGCAGTTCTATATCTTACGTTTTCGGGTCCCAGATGTATGTTTATACTTATCCGTTACAAAAGCTTCATTAGTAATCAATCAAATATATTGGCGCCTTTCTTTTCCTTTCTTATTGCATGTTTAAACTTTAGTACATGATGACTGCGTCTGTGTGATCCAGAAGAGGTTTTGGAAGACACAATTATTTTATTTCCCCGTAAAAATTTTGACAGGGGCATGACAATCCCAAATTTGTAGAGAAAGAAAAAACCCAATTAATGCATCAAATTAGAGGTTAAGTTGGTAAAAACATTAGAAGACAGGAGAGAAATGATCCCTGAACAACCCCACATTCAGCAGCAATTGGCCTGAGTACAAGAGGCTAAACACCAGCCCAATTGTGACCCAAGAACAATTACCACCAAACATGGAGGTTAATTCAAGTGACCAAGAAGGCTCTAGAAACACTTCTGGACACTAATCATTTTCTCCAAAGAGGAAAACAAAACAAAACAAGGTAATTTTAAGAAAACAGCCCAAACCAGCATGAATAACTTAAAGCAAACACCCCCCATTTAACAAAAGGTAACCAGAAGGTTGGTAGTAACAAAAGAATTACTTATTGTAAACCAAGTGAGAAAAAAAAAATTTTGAACCCTAAGTTTCTTAGATAAAGGCCCTGGGATTGTCTGCACCAGCAAAGTTAACAACTTTAAAATTTTCCTCAAGCCATTACAGAGAGAACAAAAGTTTGAACCCCAGAAATTTCTGCACTGATTTGACAATTCCAGTACAAGTTTTTTTTTTTTTTTTTTTTTTTTTTTTTTGACATAATCAGGTAAAAAAAGTATTTTAAGAAAACATTCATGTGGTTATACAGTAATAAAAGGTAAAAAAAAATATATCACATGAATTATTGCAATGGCCCTTAGCCATACACAATTTGTACTACCAAAAGGGTACTACATCAGTTAACACTTACACAAAAACATCAAACAAAAACAAAATATCTACTTCAATAGGAACTTGCATAAGGAATGTAACAACATATAACACAGATTGTGCAGGTAAAATTTGATTGATACCAACAAACAAGTAAACAAAACACCCAACCCACAAGAAATTAAAAGTAAATGAAAAGGTAAACACAAATGCAAACACTAAATAAAAAAAAATACAAAAATAACACCAAATTCAAAAAGGAGAAAAAAAAATTATTCGCAAATAAAAGACCCAACACTACGTTTTAATTACAAAGCCAAATTGATCACGTGGCCTAAGATTATACCCATGACTACTAGTAGAGCTAGACAGGCCTGGAGAAATCGAAGATGGGGTTGCGGCATCAATATCATCACCATTTGAACTTAAAAAGGAAACAGGGGACACAACAGTATCTCTAAAAAAATCAGTATCAGGTTCTGCATCAGACAGGGCTACAACAGGCGGCATAGGAGAAGCTTGAAAACTACCAAAACTGTCATCCCAAGTGGGATCATAAGGAAGAAAGGGGTTTGGGTACTCTTTCAACATCTTCGCTTCCCAATCCTCAGTTGAAGACGAAGGGGTAGACTCAGGTAAAACAGACTCAGGAGTGTATGGCAAGATATTATTACTAGTAGGAAAAACATCTCTATCAGCCACTTTAAAAATTCTATTGACATGTACCTTTTGAACATCTGAAGGATTAGTTAAAAGAGAAATCAAAAATAAAACAGGAGAACATTGCTTTAAAACGAGATAGTGATTATCCCCTTATTGAATTTACAAAGCTTTTTCGACAAATTAGGTTTATGTGCAGGTGTGTGTAAGAAGACAGTGTCACCAACTTTAATGTCTTTTAAGTTAAATTTTGTAGGAGCAGAGTTAGCTTGGTTATGAGAGGCAACTTCAAGGCGATCTTTAATTATTGGAAAAGTGTTCTGGAGATTGGTGACAATTTCCTGAGCATAGGATCTAGTGTCGGCATATGTCCTGAATTTAGATGAAAAAATCAGGTCATATGGCAACACCAGATCTCTACCATAGGTGAGAAAAGCAGGAGTGTTTTGAATAGTTCTGTGGTAGGCGGTGCGAAAGGCCAGCAAAGCAAAAGGAACCTGTTCGCACCAATCCTCCCGAGTTTCACTAACCAAGTGACTTAAAGAGTCTACTAAAACCTTGTTCAACCGTTCAACGACCCCGTTGCCTTGCGGATTATAGGCTACAGTGTGCATTTTCTTGATTCCTAAGACCTTATAGACTTCCTCCATTGCCTGCGAGAGAAAATTGGACCCCCTGTCTGAGTACAGCACCTCCATAATGCCATGTCTGGAAATGAAGTCCACTAAAACCCTAGCTACTGTGGCACTTTGTATGTCTTTAACAGGGTAAGCTTCAGGAAATCTAGTAAAATAATCAGTAATTACAATTAAAAATTTGTTCCCATGTTTAGAGGTAATGAAGGGACCAACCGCATCAATAGCACATTTCTGGAAAGGTCTATCAACAGTGGGGATCTCCTGGATGGGAGCCTTTTGACCTTTTTTGAAACCACGTCTTTGTAAACGAGAATGGCACGACATCACATAATTTTTAACATTACGGTAAAGACCTACCCAAAAAAAATTTTGCCTAACCCGATGCAATGTTCGAGAAAGACCTGGATGCGCAACAGTTTTGTTGTCATGGCAGGCTTGAAGAACTTCCTGAACAAGAGATTGAGGGACAAGAAGTCGAATATTGGAAAAATTTACATCAGTAGATTGGCAAACAAGAACATTTTGTTGAAAAAAAAATTTATTTGACTTATGAATGAAAAAAGGATCTTGCGAAATATTACTCGCCATCTTTTGGCAAAAAGAGTCTTCCTGTTATAATTTAATTAAGTCCTGGTCAGGCAAAGGTAAAAATTCACACTTAAATGGAACATTATCAACAATGTTAACTTCTCTAGAAAGAAAGTCTGCCATTAAATTTAACCGTCCGGGTTTGTGTACAATAGTATAGTCATATTGTTGTAACGTCATAATCCAACGAGCTATGCGAGAGGTGGGATCCTTCAATTTAAAAAGTTGCGAAAGGGACTGTTGGTCAGAAAAAATAGTAACATGAGTGCTATAAATGTACTGTTTAAATTTATTAATACCAAAAACCACAGCAAGGGCTTCCTTCTCCACAACAGAATAATTTATTTCAGCGGTAGAAAATTTTTTGGAAGCAAAACAGACTGGGTGCGGAAAGCCGGCTTCATCCTCTTGTGTGAGCACAGCGCCCATGGCGAACTTGCTCGCGTCAGTACAGATAGAAAAGGGCTTATTGAAATCTGGTAATTTTAAGCAAGGTTCTTTCGTTAAATCAGACTTAAGTTGGTCAAAGGCATCTTGTTCGAGATCCCCCCAGGAAAATTTTACGGAATCTTTAGTTAAATTGGTTAAAGGGAGAGCTTTTAAGGAATAATTGTTGATAAATTTTCTATAAAATCCAGTCAGGCCTAAAAATGAGCGAACTTGTTTTCGGGTTTTTGGAACAGCAGCATTGAGAATAGATTTGATGTTATTAGGATCTGGGATTACTTTACCCTCCGTTACTCTATGTCCTAAATACGTAATTTCATTTTTTGCCAAAGCACACTTTTTGGGTTTAAGTTTTAGATTTGCATCAGTTAGACGCTGAAAAACGAGCTCGAGCCTAGACAGATGATCTTCGAAGGTAGTTGATGCCACAACCACATCATCAATATAAACACCGATTTGGAAGTTGGATAGTCCGGATAAAACAACACCCATCAACCGCTGGAAACTAGCACTCGCGTTTTGCATAATTTTTATGATATAATTTTTTACAAATAATTGCATAGTTATTAAAGGATTTATCAACATACGTAATAACAAAGTATTGCTGCAAATATTTAATCTGATCAGATAGATATAGTTTCTTTGAGGATGCAAAAGATTTAACTAATATATTATTTAATGAAGATAATACATTAATTTTCCACATATTAAAAAAGGCAGTAGGAATATTAAATTTTAGTGAAGTATTATATATATAATAGTCAATATCATAGGTAAACTGTTCAATAATATCTTTTATATTATATTTAGATGGTAGTCTATACTTAGTGCCTTTGATCATAAGTTGTCTTAATTTTAAATCCTATATTATTTTAAGGTCACCTGTAACTATGTGTCCATAATGGGAATTAACAAGTGAACTATAATGATCACTGGTACATAAACAATCAAAGGAATCATCTGGTGAAAAATTCTTACAAAAAGAATTGTAGTTGAATATTTTTCTACCCATGGGTATAGGATATTTAAAGGATTTTTTTATAAGTAGGTCATTAATTGGAAATAAATCACTATGTTTAGAAAGAAGTTGATTAAAGTTTATTGATCGAAAAGAAGGATGTGTATAATGTATGACAAAGTTACTATTCAATATGGACTGCATATATTTGTTTTTAACTATGTCATGATTAAGAGCATTTGCTCGGACAATCATAAGGTCATAAAACAAATGACTAAAATGATCAGACAGAGACAAAGTGTAGAAGATTTTGAGATATTTTTGAATCAACTTCTTTTTAATAGAGAAGACAAAAGTTCTTACAGGTATTCAGTTGAAATTAGTTAAGTAGGTATCATTTAGAAGTAGAAGATCAGACTTTACTGCATTGTTGGATAAAATGGAATGAGTATGTTTTGAGGACTTTCCTCTCTTGGAACGATAAGTTTTTTTGTATCTACTCAGATTAAGTTTATAATAAATAGGCATATATTTTGTAGGGTCAGTATTTTTAGAATAGTAATGTAGAAGTTTATTATTTAATATCTGGTTGAGACCATATGGATAACATGTATTGTGATTATGTATTAACTGATTCTCTAGAAATAGACATTTGTTATGATGTTTTTGGATGGCAAGAATCTCTATTTTAATGTTTTCAAACCCATGGGTATGAAAATGAGCATATTCAACATTAGCAGATTGATCATTTAATAGGAAATTTTTTACGTTACTACGATGTAAATTAGTTCGCAAAATATTAGATAGATAGACAGGAAACTCGGCTGTTCGAGCCTCGTCAGGGGAAGACACCCCCCCCCTGAACCCCCTAATTTTTTGTTTCATTATTGCCATATCAAAACAATATTAATTGACTATGTCATTTTATCTCTCATCTTTCGTGTATTTCGCCTGGTTCAAGTTAACCATTTGCTCCCCATTTGTGGAACAAATTAGAAATGTTGAAAATAACTCTTGAACAACAATCAGGGAATTTAGATCGAAACACAATGATAAAACACATCTGAAAAAACTTTGTATGAACTTTTTTGCACATGAAATCAAATGCAACAAATGGAGTTTATTTCCAGATAGTTCAATTATTTTGCCCATCTGGGGCTGCAAGTATCAGCACATTAAATGTTTTGTAAGTAGTGTATGCGAATTTTATTAAAATTTCAAACCTTCATATTTTTTCCTGCGAATTTTCTGTTTTTATTTGCGAAAATTCCGTACCGCTAATTATAATTCAAAAATTCTTAAAAAGATATAAATCTAACAAGTTTTTTGTCCATTTTTTGTGGTATCATTCTTGAAAAGATGGTTAGATTCTGAAACTTTCAATACTTTTGACCAGTAGTGTACATATATATTCTGGATTCTATCTGTTCTGGATATATTTTTTTCCAGAAAACACACAGTTTGCAAAATTTCGAAATCGGTATCAGCCGAGGTCAGAAAAGTTGTCACTTGGGTTGGATAATAACCCTGTAATTTTTTTCGAAGTTCGACAATGTCTTCCGGTGGCGCCAACGCCTTTAAATTTGGGAATTAGGGCCAAAATAGACATTTTCTTCCCGATAACACAATTTTTCCGAATTTTGAAATCGATATCAGACGAGCACGGAAACTTCTTTATATGATACACTCTAAAAATAAGAAGCATTTTTACCGCAGAACTATTACAGATTTCCAAAGTCCGGTAAATTTTATTTTTGGAAATGCTTTCGCTAAAATACCCTATTTTAAATGAGCCAGTGCCATCTGAAGATATTGTCCGTTTTTTTATTTTTAGGAGGGGAGGGGGTAGAGCAGTTACTTACTAACCCAGGAACAACTTTCCAGCATTCGGCTGATACAGATTTCAAAAATCCCCCCCCCCCAATTTTTTTTTCTGGGGGGGGGGTAGCCTATTTTGGCCGAAATTCCCGTAGGCACCAGCATGCCATAAGTTAGTCTTCTTTTCAAAAAGAAAAAAAAAGGAACACGGTTATTAGCCAACCCAAGAAAAAACTTTCCGTACTCTGCTGATATCGATTTTGAAAATTCGCAAAAATTGTGTTTTCGAGGGAAAAAATTCCTATTTCGCCCCAAATTGCCACTTTTAAAAGTTAAATATATATTAAAGATCAGAAAACTAAGTCAAGGACTAGGAAGTAGGTAACTTTGTATTATACACGAAAATATTTTACACAATCAATCGTGTAAACTATTATGCATATTTTAATTTGTCGCAACTGCATAATTTTAATGAAAGTGTTTTTCAACGCCCAGATTTAAGCAATTATGTATATAAGGAAGTTTAAAAAAATGTATTATTTTTGTCACTTTTTCATCATATTAACCAAACTAGAAATCAAAGCCCGTTGTGAAGGCAAATACAACGGGCGCTTGAAAAAACATTCGACGAAAATGTCTACACTGAATACATTTAGTCTTCGTCTACCTAAAATAAATAACTTCCTATTCAATTTTTATTATACACCCAAATCGAATTTCATCCTCTTCTGGAAACGCGCGGAAACTTATGGCATTCAAAAGATTTCGTTTTGTGTTCACAGTCATTCTCATATCCATGCAGACGATTTATTTGTGAAAAAATAAATAAACTATGTAATCTAGAAAAACAATTTTAAAGGAATGAATCACAATTTTCCCTTCAAAGGCATATAGATAACCGTGACGTGAATATGACAATTTTTTTACACTTTGAAAGTCTAATTTTTTCGCTCAAATTACTCGCTTTTTTGAATCTCTGAAATAAAATGGAGCTGAAAATGGCAAAAAATCTCTTAAAAAATGAGGGAACCGGTGGGTTTTCAGATTTTCAAAGTAACAGAGATTGTTTTTTATATTTTTATACATAGTTATGAAAAATTTCAAGCGTATCGTATGAATGGTGTGGGTGTTATTAGGCTTTTTCTGGTTTTTAATCTTTTTGGAGTAATGGAGGTAAAATATTTACATCGAAGTGGTTTGCCTGGAATCTTTACAAATTGAGTCAGCCAGTCAGGGTTCAGCTTAACTATATAGTAGAATAATTACGATGTAAAATTTCTCATATTCGTGCTTCGATATTTTCTTTTAAAATGTTAATTTTTATAACAACACTTTACAAATTGCAGTCTCCTTTGCAAATTAAATAATTTTTTTATTATACTTGTAATTTATCATTGATTATTCTGCAATTTAAATCTGTTCGAACGAATACACTCAACTGAAAATAAATTTTGCTCAGGCAGCGGGGGGCATGTAAATGGAGGTCACAGGTCAAAATCTCCCAACCCGCCAACGGGCCATAAATTTCCCATCAGTAACGGACATGCGAGCTATCGCATTTCGCGATAGGAGCTTTTGTGAGGGGAGTAGGAAATTGTTCCTCAAAACGCGACTCGAAAAAATTTCTGTCTGAGGAGGGGCCTTAACGGTCTCTTTTTTTGGCAGTTTCAGAGTTGGTACTTGTGTGGCGAGGTCCTCACTTTTAAGTGGGGAACCTTCGCCACCAGAACGTTGGCACTAAATGCCATGCACGCCATAATATTTTTTTGAAGTATGCTTCCCCAGGTTATCATGTTTTTATATGTGTATTTTTTCAAGTTTTTAATAGTCAAATGAATCTGATGTTCTGAACAAATAAATAATTACGTCTAAAAATGTGATATGTGATCTCATCCTTATTGTTGTGTGCTTCAGTGCTCCTTTCGTTACTAAAGGAGAGTCGACAAGCACAAAGATAGATGTCTCTTAGCACAACAGTAGTATGGGTCAAAATTTTGTTTGCCCACTCCTTCACGTGGGTGAATCTTCATTTTGTTATGCTTCGTGACCAGTTATGATTCATTCATTCCTATGAAATCGGATTTAGTTTGCTCGTATTCGAAGTGAAATAATTACGATGCCAATTTAACAAAAATCTTTTTAACTGCGCAGCATTCACAGGTAAATCTTAATACTTTCTACGGAGCTCGATGCCCTTTTTGATCTAATACAATGCAGTGTTGGTGCTTTTCAAGATTCTCCATAATATGTGACAACAATTTATACCAACCAACCGTGTTTTACGATCACCACCATACTTCTCCAGTACAACCCCGATGCCCTTTCTTTAAAAAAATTCTGCCCTGTTGCTTTTTGATTCACATTAGTGTCCCGATGATGGAAAACTTGACCCCATCTTTTGCCTGCAAAGTTTTTTTTATATACTTTTTATCTCTACAGAAGTTTCTTTAGCCTTTTTATTTGTTCAACTCTTATTTGGTTGCTCACACATAATGTGCTAATGATACTTGACAAATGAAAGGGAGGAATATGCCATGGGCAGGCCGATGCGAAAAGCCGATAACAAGCCTTCTTATTGCACCTGTTTTTGAAGGTACTTCCATCCTACCCCACAGCTGAGAAATTCATTGGGGTTATACGGGCGTTTTTCTGGTGAACAGCTAGACATATACAGAAAATGCATTATGTTATGTTAAAAAAAATAACGGAGCCAACTTAGAACATTTAAATTTGAAAACAATAATTAGCTTGAACTGCTTTTATGGTAATAGAACTCCTGCCCTCTCTCCCTCTCCTGGAAGCCCACAGGAGGCCCTGCAGGGTAGTAGTGGCCATCCTTAAAGATTGAAGGTTTGTCTCTGTGATGAGAAAGGGGGATGGAAAAATCAACTATATAAAAATCCATTCATCTATAATTTTTTTATTAATGGACCGATTTGTGTGAAATTTTGGGGATCACTTTTAAATGCAAAAATTGATTCAGAGTCCAAATTTTAAAAAAATTAGAAATTTAGTCAAAACATAATTTTTTTTTCTTTCTTACTTTGTGGTTTTCTTTCTCAACTAGACAGGAAGAGAAAAAGGAAAGAAAGATGGGTTTGAGGTTCTTATCTCCTCTCCTGCTATTTCAATATTGCCACTTATATAGGTGACCAGCTGATTGTTAAAATCAACAGAATACTTATAATGGCTGCATGATAATCCTGAAAAAAAATTTTGCTATTGTTATAAAAAAAAATAATAAATAACTGGTATTTGTAGAGGAATATATACTGAATAACTAGAATAGATATTTATACCATTATATGGTTATTTTGAACAGAAGTGTTATTAATATTTTCATGCATTAACTATAATATTTTAATTGTTTGTACTATTGAATTAATTCTTACTAAGACAAGTGAATCATTAAAAACTGAATGAATTATTTTTATATGTATAATAACTTAAAAACTGAAAAAATTAATAAAAATGAAAATTTAGGGTTAGGACAACTTAACTTTATTCTATAAGTGTTTCTTAATTTAGTTAAGCTTTTATTGATGATTCTTAACAAAGTGATCAAATAAAACTTTTATTAAAATCTGCTTCTTATGCAAAATGTTTACTTAATTAAGAATTTTCTTGTCTATTAGGAATGTTTGGGTGATTATTTTTGTTATAAAAAGAAAAAATAAACTTTAAAAATCTTTTTAAAGAAATATTCTTTTTAACTCAATTATTTATAAGTTAACTAACAAAGTTATTTAAAAAGTAAATAACTCTTTTACATTACTTAGCTTTATCAACTTAATGTTATCTAATTTTTAATAAAGACCAGTAATTAATTTATTAATAAAGATTACTATTGAATTATTAATTTATTAATCAATAAAGCATTGTTTTAGTTAATTTTTTAAGTAATTTTTTTTCCGGATTACAAGTGTTTTTAATCAGGATATGTACTGCTCTTTTTAAGAAATAATGATGCCCTTTTTTAAAACCTTTGCACCCTGCCCTTTTTCCTACCTAGAATGAGCTCTAATTCTTTGAGTCAACACTCACTCTAAGAACGTAAGGAAAATACATTCAAGTTTTCCCTTTTTTTATTCCTTTCTTTTTTGCAAGATTGCTGTAAGGTAAAGTGTGCTTCTGAAATATTCCTATTCTGTTATCAAATGTTCCATATTGTTCAACAGAAAAATAATTTGTCTCTATTTTGTTACAAAAATCTCTTTTCTTCAACTGAAAGAAGCTAAAAGTACATCTAAATAAGATCGTTACTTGAAGTTGACATTTTTTTATAATAACAAACGATATATATTTTTATTCTTTTTGGAAGAAGACAAAATATAAAGTTCAGTATTATAAAATAAAATATTTGCATGATATAAGAATTTTTCTCATAATAACCATGGTTTTATTAATAATTAGTTCTGTAATTAGTTCTCTATGGCAACAATCAACCCATTAAAAAAATAATGATTATTATTATTATACAAATTGCTTCACTGGGACTAACTTTGCTAAAAATACTTACCGTGATTTGTGGAAGAAACGCCACAGGGTTTATGTGTTTAAAACTTAAAATTTGAGTGGGTATAGCGTTTCTACAGGTGTGGCACTTACATGCAGTAAAAAAATTTTCCATGGGTATCATGAAGAAATATTAGTTTATCAAATTGGTGTTCTACAGAGAAAGCCAGTCAGTGGTTTTCTGCAAACTTTGTTGTGTTTATATGATGTCTGTATTCTTTTCTGGGTGCCTTAATCACCCAAAACAAATCTTGTAAGAGTGAAGTTTTCCCCTTTCTCCAAGGTTGAATAGAATCTCTTCTCATTCTCTGTCCCTAGATGAATCTTTCCGAACCCATCCTGTTTATAGTAAATAAATCTACCACAATTTTTTCCAAATGCTGACGCTCTAGCTTTGTTGCAATTACGGATGGGTCATTCTCAGATAATGGTAAATTTTGGTTAAACAAAAAAATAAAAATTTTATTGTTTTAATTCCCAATTTTTTCATGTTAGTGTAATTATCTATGTCTGCTATCATAAAAAAAATATCAGCAGAGATCATTTTCCATTAGAACATGGTAATGACATTTATGAACATGGTAATGACACCAGAACCATGGTAATGACCAGTCACCAAATAATTTTACATTATTTATTTATGAACTACTTATTGTGCTTATTCTTATCAGTTACAGAAAAATTTTCAGCAAAAGCAAAATGTCTTGATGATATGGGGTAAGGTGGTGAGATTTTTGAAATAATATTTGCTACAGGAATCATGTGGCAGTCTGCTTTAACAGGCCACTTAAAGTGATTTACACTTTGCTGTCCAGCACGAATCATAAAGTTCACTTTAATGTCTTCATCTATGACCTCAACAACCTCTCCTAAAAGAGAAATAAAATGTTCAGGAATCCACCATTTATGTTCCAAAGTATTATAAAAGATTAATGAACAATTTACTTACCTGGAAACCATTCATCTTCAAACTGAACTGCAACCCAGCAGCTAACTTTAATGGCAGAGTTTTCTACCTTCTCATCCTCATAAGAGTGTGATTTAATGTGATAATGAATGCATTTATCACTTGGTTTGCATTTAAAGCAGGAAAGTGATCTTGCATCAATATTTGAAGGTTCTTCTTTGCACCATGTGATTTGATGCACTTTCATTGTGCCAATAAGAGGTTTAATGTGTTGAGGAAGAGATTTATCAATTTCAATAATATCTGACTCTGAGACAGTTGTCACAAAAACACCAGTGCATCTTTCTTTCAGGATTGTAAAAAGAGCATCAACATCAGGAATGTCATTTCCCTCTGCTACAGCTTTGTCTGCACTTTGCTTTATGACACTTCCAATGCCATCTGGAGCACCCTTACCATGTCCACTTTCAGTGTAGTTCCAAGTTGCTGATTCAAGTGCTGGAAAATATTTTACAATTTCTTTGGTGAATAGGTAAAAGTTCAGCTTGTTTCGATATTGGCTTGATATAGAATCACTTATAATGTGTAAATGTTTAACGTTAGAATTCAGCATTACAACATGATTGAAATAGTACAAAATCCTAGCTTATTTAGCACTCTGCAATAAATCATTCCTGTGTGAAGAGTAACTTGTCTACGTGAGCCACCAAAGTGAAAGGATTGGGTTTCTGTGTTTAATTTACAGGCATAGTTCTCACTAAAGTCTATGTGAAGAACTAGTTTATCTTCAGAAAGGTTATTTTTCAATTGAGTTAGTACTTGATATTGATGTCTATGATTTGCTTCATGTTTCATTAATTTTGGCAAAGATTCTGTGAATCGTTTAAGAAGCATTTCTAGGTTTGTGCATACTTTTTCTTTTTCAGTTACAGATATAATCTTTGCCCTTTTTTTTACTATAATAGATTTCTTCATTGTATTCCACTGGTAATAACTTATGTCATTTAACATTTCATCTGCTTCATATTTAAATGCTAATTGCTTCAAACAACATTCTGAACATACTCTAAATAAACAGTCTTCTGTGACAGGATTGCAGCAAATTGTACTGTACATTTCGTTGAAATCTTTTGGTTCTACAACACCAACTTGATGAAGTTTATTTAACATCAAGCAAAAATTCTCATGCTTAGTGCATAAACAAGTATCTCTCTTATTTACTTTAGGCTGAACTATATGAAATGGCTTTAACCTGCAGAAAGTTGAGTATCCTATTTTGATATTAGTTTCAGTGACATATTTTTTGTGCAAATTCATTAAAGAGTCATTAAGTTTCCTTTTGATCCTCTTTTGTTTTTACAATGTAATTGTACCTTTTTTCCCAGGGCACTGGGTGCTATTCAGATCATTCTCTAGAAAATCTCTGATTGATTGTGAAACCTTTAATGAAAGGCATGATCTTTGCTTCCTATCATGCTTACCCAAATCTCCACGATTTAAATTATTTCTGTAACTTTTATAAGGAAGGAAATTTTTGCAAGTGCTTAACATTCGGTATTTTTTGAGAATTTTACCTCCTATGGCTTTAGTAAAAAGTTGTTTTTCTTTAAATGTAGTAAACTTCACCCTCAAGTAATTTCTTTTTAATTTTAAGTGATACTTTTGTTTTGTGTATGATTTTCTCGACAGACTTCTTTGGAGATGACTGTTTAGTTTTCAAAAGTCTATAATAACGTTTCCTAAATTTTTCACTCTTGCATTTTTCCATTTTCAGAGCAGTCTGAAGCTTTATTATTTTTCTATACATAGCAGACCTGTCTCTATGAACTCTTTTTCGGCCAGTTTTAAGTCTTGAGGTACTTTGGGGGCTCTCAAAGGAATCAGTTGTAGAAGAAATAGAGTTACATTCTGAATGCAAAGAACTGAATAAATTTTCAGACAAAGGATTATCAATCAAAATAGTTTGGCTTGCGGTAGCTTGGTTTAAAATTGTTTGTTTATGTGACAACCTGTATTTGGCTGTAGCAGCTTTCCATTTTTTTTTTCTTTTGTCTCTGTTCGCGTGCTGATAAATCAGATATACTTCTAATTTTCTGTTCTGCTTTTCTTTTCACATATCTTTCATGCTCCTTCTCTTTAAATTTTGCATATGCAGTTGGATCATTCTTAATTCTTTCACGATAATTTCTTTCTCTCTCTCTTTTTCTGGCAAGCTGTTCTTCCTTAGTGCATTTTTTTACTTTACCCATTTTTAATATTAACTACTAATGAAAGCCAGTACACCAGCTGGATAATAATAATAAAGGATTTAACAGTCACTCATATATATATAGGTTTTGATTGGATCCAGAATTATCCAATGAAATGTAAATATTTTATATGTTGGATCTGGAGGTAACCAATGGTAAACACACATTTTAATAATATGTAGGGAACCTGTAAGTAAGCTAGTAGAGAACCAGTAAATAAGCTACTAGGATTAACAGATAAACGTGTGATTGTTGGGGTTACATGAAAGAGAGCGATTATCTTATATTTAACAATAACTAAAAATAGTATATTTGAAAATAAATTATATTATGAATTTAAATTTTAGGTGTTTTGTAAGAAAAGTTGAACTACTGAATGTGAATAAGAGTCAGTCTTCATTTTTAAAAATAATAATAAAAAATGGTATAAAATTGTACTCCGGGAGAAAAAAAAAAAAAAAAAAAAAAATGTAATCAAAAATTAAAATGTACTCTCCCTTCATCTCTTAACGTTAATTTTTATAAGAACAAATCAGGGAAAAAAGCTTTATAATAACCTGTATTAGTCTAATAATAAAATGCCAGCAATTTCAACTAAAGAATAACAGAATTTTATAAAAATATCTAGAAGTGTCATTACCATGTTTTCAGAACTCCATGGTAATGACATTTTTAATGTTAAGCCTATTCAGAGCTAAATTATAAAAATTGAAAGCTAATGCAATATTTATTCTGAAGGTAGTCTCAAAGCTCTTTATAAATCATTCAGCAAAGTTAAATTTATTAATGATGTATTTCAGTAAAAATGAACTTGGTAATGACACATAATAAATACACTGACTATTAATTTGGAACAAAAGCAAGAAAATAAAACAGTGCTTAGTTACTTAAGCTAAAGAAGATATAATCTCTTGTAAGAACATATATTTCTGTTCTTTTAACAGTTTCATAACTATCATAGCACCATCTAGAAGACAACTAAATAAAAAAGACTTGCACACCTTGGTAATGACAATTACCTCTAGGGACAATTTAAAAATAAGTACTGTTAATAGATTTTTTTTCTCCACACATCTAAAGTTTCATATATATTCAAAATAGAGAAATGAAAATTTCTTAACTAATTATTGCATTTATTTTAAGGCTTTTCAGTTCATTAAAATAAAGGTTCAAATGATAAAGTTTGAAGTTTGGGACAAGCCTTGGTAATGACATTTACAACTTTAATTTTTTTTTAAATATTGAAATTTCACTATTTTATATATTTAAAATAGTACCCAATGTAGTGCTTGTAAAGAATTGTTGACAAAAAATTTAAACATCTATGACTGGTACTCTTAATTGACATTTTTAGCCAAGGACATAAAATTTACCATTATCTGAGAATGACCCGGATACAGTAGCCATCTAGAACATTATTTTTCTCCCTTCCTTCTTTTTTTAGATCATAGTATGAAGATTAGTCATTTTTTTTAACAACATACTAGGGACTTCTTTATTGAATAAATATAAATACATTTTCATAATTTCTTACATAAAACTTATTTTTCTAATATGATTTGATTTCTTTCATTTCTCTTAAATGATATGTCATACATCATGACTCGGGAGAAGATTTTGTGACTTTTACGGTCACAGTGATGTCACCAGTGGCGGCTCCTCCATTTGAGCACATGAGCACGTGAACCCCCAAAGGAAAAAAACTGAAGAATAAACACATTAACAAATTAAATTTAAAGCAAATATTAAGCACACTTCTAGATTTATGTGAATTTAAAACGTGAGTTTTACTCTCTCCCCCCTCCTCCCACTATTATTAAATATGCTTATTATAGCTAACGCACTGTAGTGTCGGTTACCACAACTCAAGTCTAATCAGTCACACGTGCGAACGGAAATTGTTTCCTCTGAACCGCTCTCTAGGATAAGAAGCCCAGACAGCTGAGAGGAATCACGGCACTCATGAAATCTGTCCGTTCGCACAAATTCATTGTGCACCCTTGGCCACTTTTTTGTGATACCGCTTCCGGATTTTGCCTTGGTTTGTTACGTTCGGTTAGTTAATTTTTATTTCATTTTCTTAATATTTTTTTTCATTTCTACAATTTTTCACTACATTTTTTTTACAAACTAGTGTAAATAATTAAGATATGTGTTTCGGAGCTAAAGCAATGGCATTTTTCAATAGTATCCTTTGAAAAAAATTGAAATAAAATGAGTCAAGACATCACCTTTGCTAAAACTTATCTTGGTGACAAAATGTAAGACCCAAGATGACTTCTTTTCTTTCAGTTGCGTGCATCGATTTACTTTAACTGAACGAAACACAAATATATTTTAATTTGTAAGGTGTGTCGTATCTGCATATTTAATTTTCGAAATTTGTTTTGTGATCCTTTTTTTAAATCACTCACGAGCCACCACTGGATGTCACACACGTTTTAACTTAGTACGGCATTTCTGTGCAATTTTAATATATTTTGTACCATTTTTTGTGAGTGCAGTGTTTATGCTGATGCAGCGTTTCTTCTAGAAATTATGGTAGTTAAATCATAATTATTTGTTTGTTTTTATGAAAATGATTAAATTAAAAAGAAAAGCTTTTGTGAAATTAACCATGTTATTTGATGATTCAACCAATATTTTAGTTTCTTTTAAAGTATAATGTTGTTTACATTATACTTTAAAAGAATATATAGCAACAAAAATCAACTTTATTTTGTATTATGACATAAGTTACAATGGATTAAAGCATTAAAAAAGCATGTTTTATAAGTTTTTTTTCTTTTAGCATGTATGATTGTTTATTTATATTCTTAGGTTCTAGAAAAATATTAATATTCTCAGCTTCTAAAAAATATGTAGGAAAAAAAAGCATCCAAACTACTGATACGAACATTGTTTAGTTGACCTAATATTTTGTTAAAAATAAGCATTTGGTCTAGTAAACAGCATTATACTTTAATAGATACTGAAATATTGGTTGACAGATGAAATAACACTGTTAATTTTAGAAAAAGCTTTTCGCGTGTGTGTGTGTGTTTAATCAAATATTTTCCTGAAAACAAACAAATTATTTTATTGATTTAACTAAGTATTTTTTACAAAATTAGTCAAAGTGGTATAAAGTCATTCATAAAATTATTATTATTATTACTTTAACAGGTTGATTATTGCCCTAGAAAACTAATTATGGAACTAACTACGGTATTTTGGAAATCTAGTAGGTGCTGGCCGGTTTTCGATGTCATTGCCGATACTACACCTAAACGTAACGGTTTTGGTTAAAAGTTGGGAAAAGGCTGGACTGATGCTATTGTCGTTTCAGCCAACGGTGGTCCAAAGCCAGCCGCACTGACTGCCCACCGCTCCAGCGAGCGTACCTAAATTTGTCGTTTTCGGCATCGTATGCCCGATGACGCACTTGACCGTGCTGCATTGGCATGCGAGTGTCAGTCCAAAACTTAGCTGATAGGCCTGTGTTTGCTGAGGTGAGAGTTGTTTCGATGGGTAGATAAAGACAGAAGTGCATAGTTGAGAATCAATCACTCATTTTATAGTGGTGCTTTGAATCATCGATCACAACAAACGCATTCTGAAGGACCACCAACACTGACATAAATCAGTACAGCTAAGCATTAAGTTGTCTGCTATAGAATCAAATATAGTCATATGAGCGATTTGGCAATCATAACTTGACTGGAAGAATTGTAGTAATAAAATGACAATCATAAATTTGTCAGAAAAGATGAAACAGACCTGTGTCCCCCCCCCTCCAAAAATCAACAACAAAAACAGAAAAAATCTATCCCTCATTCAAATACAGCTAAGACATTAAAGTTAAAAACTTAATTTAATGAATGATGCCTTTTGGAAAAAAAATTATCTGTACCTATGAGGGGAAAAGCAAGAAAATAACATCAAGATATAAGAAGCCAAAATCTCAAACCTAACAAAACTTTATTGAAATATCAAGAAGGCTTGTTTGATAACTGAAGTGCGCTAGTGATTAATTCCATAATTATATATGGCTTTTGTAGTAATTTAAAATAAGAAAAATTAAGCCTGACTAAGATATTTAGTAACATATAAATAAATACAAACAATTTTAAACTAATTACAGTTTTTTCCAACTAATTACAGTTAAAATTTTATGTTTATATGAATATTTTGAGTAAGGATTCAATTATTGTTTTATTTAACTGAGTTATTTCTCTTTTGTGATATTTCCTCATGGCACAATTTTCTGCTGAAAACCATGTTTTGGGTTGCTTTCGTGAAAGCGTTGATGCATGTTGACAAGCATTAAAAACTAAACTTTTGGAATTAAGATGATATTGGTGTTATCGTAATATGTTAATAAACAAACTACTGTTAACAATATTTACAAGTGTTGTCGATTGAAATGGAGCTGACTTTTCCTTTTCTGAATGGCAACAATTTTTTTTTCCCATGAGCTGACATTGTATTATACTTCGTAATGTACGTGTAAAACCTTGAGTTCTGGTTTAAAAGGTTTTTTTTTTATGTGTTAATGTTTGTTTCTCTACCCTAAAAATTTTTTTTCCATCTCTTCCATTTTTCTTTTTTAACCTTTTCACTTCATCAATATTTTGAATCGATTGCCCTGGAATATGGTGTTGCGGGTTTGAACTTTATGCTGTGCAAGCATTTTTTCCATTCTTTTTTTTTTTTTTTTTTTTTTAAATACACCAATACTGGTAATTAATTTACTTTTTCATTTATTTATTTTTACTACTTATTGATTTTTTAATATTTTTATTTATTTACATATTTTTTATAATTTTATTTCTACTATTCAAAGTCTATTTTTACAATTCATTCCAGTTATTATTATTTGAATATAATACCTATAATCAATTATAACAATACTATAATCAATAATATAGTTATGACTACTTCTCAATCTGGCACATAGTCATATGATGAGTCATATTTAATTCATTCGAAATTTTCTTCATACATTCTTCTTGAGCATCGATCAATTCTTCATCAATTAAAATTTCTTTTCACTCAACACATCCCATGTATTATTATATACAGTAGAAGACCCAAAATCCGCCGACCCGAAATCCGCAAGGCTCTAAAATCCGCACTGTCTATTCAATGTAAACAATGAAATCTCAGCTGCAAGCTCAGAAAACTACACTATAGCCACAAAGTAAAACTGAATAAGCTATTCCCACTTGAAAAAAATATTTTAAGAGTTTGTGAGCTCTCATGGTAACATTGATATCCTTGAAATGACTGACAGTGACACAATTAACACTCAATTATGATCACATGACACAGTAACAAATGAGGATGATCAAAAAGTTGATAAAATAACATTTAATCAAGGTTAGGCTCTGAGAAAGAAATACCTCAGATTTGTAGAGCAGCAAAGATGTGTTACAGAACAGGAAATAATGAAAAAATAAAATAAAATAACTATAATTAGAATATCCCAAAGTCCTAAACTACTATTAAATATACATGTTTAAATAAGTTGATCTATAATCTCATAATTTTGTATATTGTATTATTCCACTGTATTTTTATATTATGATTCTTATAATAAGTAACATGATTTGTTTCTCTTGATCTATAATATATATATATATATATATATATATTTCTTCTTCGGAGGTGGAGGGAAATAGAATAAATTTCCTATTATGACCCAAAATCTGCAAAATTCTAAAATCTGCACAAGGTCTGGAACCAAGCTGTGCGGATTTTGGGTCTTCTACTGTAATTCTGTGCCTATTATCATAGCTTCTTCAAATAGTGTATCAGAAGCTGTCATTGCAATTAAATTATTTTTGAGAAAAGAACTCTCGTAATACACTACTCCATGTTTTAGCCACTGCTTCAAAACATCGCTATGTGTAGAGCTATCAGTAGCTTTTTCATCAAAAGAATAAGAACTTGCTTCACTTGGTGACATATTTTTAACTGTAATATAATTCTTCAAAATAAATTTCACAGCTTAAATATGTCTATTCAAAATTGTAACAACATAATAAAAATATCAGACTTGAAGAATATAATCTGATATTTTAAAGTTGATAACCCCTCAACAGATGAGAGATTATTAAAAAAAAATAATTCTGTTGCTATGGCATCACGAGTAGGCAAAAATTAGAAAAAAAAAGTATGTCCTATGATTGTGACAAAAAGAAATGTACCTTAAATAAATAATGAGTTCTGTGAGTGTTTGAACAGGGTGTCTACCACATAAAGTAAGCTTCATTTCTTGACCTTTTCTTAACCATAATAAATATGAAACCCTAATATCAAAAATACATTGTGGCAGGGATGCAGAATATGTCCGATCAGGCAATCTAAGATCGGGAGAAATTTTAGCCATCTAAGGAAATTCTGCAGAAAAATATACAACTGATTTTTATTTCAACAATGAACTATAAAATTCTTCGAGTTTTTCTTTCCCCTTCCCATTTTTAAAGCGATTTTTTAAAAACTTTTTCACCGATCATCTCATTGCTTTCGGTTATCTTGGACCAATTGCTATTTTGTAAACATGTACGTAGCTTAAACATTAGGCTGGGCCAAAAAATGGATATTTTAGATAAGCGAATTTTAATAGCAAACAAAAATTGTACTTTGGCATCCTTAATTTGTAAAAAAAAAATTTTTAATTTATACCTTTAGGTTGTGCATGATCTTCAAAGTTTGAAAATACAAATATTATAAATTTTTGTTCTGATACCATTCACGTGCTTCTTTTTAATACTCTTCTCACATATCTTTAAAAATATTTAATAAAAAATAACTGAAAAAAATTATGAAAAAACTTTGTTGACGTGAGACAATTAATCGCGATTAGCTGTGATGGTACAGCTATAAATACGGGCCGGAAAAATTGCATAATTCGTACCATTGAAATGAAACTTCAACAACTGTTACAATGGTTCATTTGCCTCCTTCATTTCAATGAGCTTTCTTTTAGACATATTTTTCAACATTTAGATCTAACTACAGGCCTGGCTCAGTTTTCGGGAATTATTGGAAAAGCCTTAACTGGCTGTGAAAAATTAACTGCTATTAACTTTGAAAGAATTCAATCAGAAGAAATCGAAGTTTTGGAAACTGGCTTAAGTAACGACTAAAAACATTTATTGGATATTGTCAGAGCAATACAGAAAGGAAAGTGTGATCCTGATTTAGGACCTTAAGTCATTCACATTGAATAACATGTGTTAACCGAATTCTGAAGCTGTATATTTCCCAAACCGAACTTACTAACGAGATGAAGATACTTGTAAATTATATCTTAAAAACTTATGCTCCAGTATGGATTGATATAAAAAAAAAAAAAAAAAAATTGTGAAACATGGACCTGTGGATGTATTGAAAGTTATAGTGACTACAATACATTTGACTCATGATCTTCTAAAAATCCAGTGATTCAAGGAAATGCCTACTTTGTTAACCCTGAGAACTTGTTCTTGGCCATGGCAGTAGATTACAGGCAAAATATAAGGGAGTTGGCTTACAGAAGAATACTCAAGACAAGAGATCGACCATCAGGAAACACTTATGTATCTATTTCTTCCACCAATATTAAAATTTGAAACTATTAGGAGTTTCTAGATGAGAAACTATTAGAAGTTCAAACTATTAGGAGTTGATCGACTGGTCAACATGTTCACTTTCTCCTATTCTAGTGATGAAAAATGTGACAAACAAGGATATCTATCATTTCTATTAACTAAATAACTGCCAAAATTTGAATTCATAAAATTCCCATGTCACACTCAAACTGTTGAAAGATTGTGAATCTGGTCAGCGAATCGGCAGAAATGGTATTTGGGGAAGACACAAGAGATGGATTTATAAGAATAACTTTATACTCACAATCATTAATGGCAAAATTGGATCATAAGTCCAACTTCAAACCTTAATCCAAAGGAGAAGCGTTTAATTTCATATAATAGTTGTAAATGTAAATATATTGTATTAAGAAACAACATAACCAGCACCAATAATTGAAGAACCTGAGCATACCGTTTTCAACATGCTTGCTTACATGCATGCCATCATCAATGATTAGCACTGATGACGGCATGTAAGCATGTGGAAACCGGTATGATAAGATTCTTCAATTATTGGTGCTGGTTACGTTGTTACTTAATCCTTTCGCTCCCAAGCTTTGATTTGGAATGCTTGCTCAAAATTCCGGAAACGCCCGAGAAATGTTTTTGAATGCTTTCCCCCACGAAACACGTTTCTTTTGTACCTGTGTAGATATATCTCTGTCAAAACAGGAGTGCAAAGAATCCGTGGGCGTGCCTCCCCGAAGCATTTCAAAAGCACCCGTTCGTAAATGCAGCTTTTCACCCAAAGTGGGAAGGGGGTTGCAATAGCAAACATGAGAAAGGGGTTTTTCACACTTGACACTCTTAAATGGATGTTGCAAAGCACGGGGGGGGACGAAGCTTCGTCCTGGCGTAAGGCCGGAACTGGGAGCATGCATCTAAAGCCGGTACGGGCGTATTGAGAGCGAAAGGGTTAATACTTATTTACATCTGCACCAAGCTAGGTTCGTACTTATTAAATGTATTGTAAATGTGTAAATAACTTTTTCATGGTTTGGTGCATGGGAAGGGCAGGATGGAACTCAAAGTGTAGCCACCTCCTTTTGTGAGTTCTGTGTTGTTAACCTCTTTACATTCGGGACGTATGATATGCACATCCTGATTATATTGTAGACACCAGATGTATAGTGCATACGTCCTGTTTTATTTGTATCTGAGCTGTCGTTTTCCATTTTCTGGTAAGGTTCTCCCTTCTCCGAAGAGACACCTGGTTATGTTAGACCTATCACTCACTTTTCACCTCATGACTTGGATCATGTGAGGAGATGCGGCCAGTTAGAACATATGTGTTGCATGCTTGTGAGGTAGAGTATTGATAGTCTAGTGCATCTTTTCGACAGATCACATGTCTTGTTGCTTTATGCCATGGAGGTATAATCTGAAAGGAGTTAATATGGCGTACAAAAAAATACGATCTTTAGGGTAACTTCAAGGTAAGATTTTGTTTGTTTGTATTATATAATTATGCTGAAAGTGTTTTCATTTAAGATTACATAATCTGTAAGGGAACTACTGAGCTATGTTTCAGAATGTTCTGTTGCGGCATATACGGCAATGCAGCTTATCTGATGAAATTTCTTTTTAATGAAATTATCATGCACATGGCATATACACCAGGGCTGGGTTATCTACTCGAAATTACGGTATAGTAATATATAAGGTATATATTCTAACTGTAGTACTATGTACTATTGTAATGTTAAGCAAGAATTTATCAAAAGTAATATATATATTTTTTTTTTTCAAAAATCAGGGTACTTACTTTCGTTTTCTTTCAACACGGTGTCTTTAGGCCATTTTGTTTTTATTTTAACCAAGAGAACCTGGGAAGATATAACTTCTTTATGATGAAGTTAAGTTCACTATATTTTAATCAGGCTTTTAGCCATTATTTAAATTATGTTTTGTAGGACATGTTTTTATAGTAATTTTTATTAACTTTATAATTAGCAGTCAGTTTGTGATCATGGCACTTTTTTCCCCCCATGTAATTTAAACATTAAAAAAAAGTTAATTATAACATAATAATAAAGAGAAAATTTGAATGGCTTACTTTAGGCCTATTAATGATGGCCCATTCATCTCTAAAATCCCCATGATTTAATGAAAAAAAATGCCCTAGAAAAAGAAATTGTTCAAATTATTAATTTTTTAAACAAAATAATTTCAAATTTTATAATGGTATGCTTTAAATTTATGCTTATAAAAATAATTTGTATTCATGTAAATATGCTCTTAGTTTAATCCTTTCAGACCTGATTAAATAATGTCGCTTTGAAGTAAATAATCTTTCTTTTGAAAATAGATTATGTACCGTATTAACCTGAATATAACGTGATATTTTCTTTACTGATCATTTCCTGTTAAAAACCTGACTCGTGCCAAATTCACTGTCTAAATATAGGATTTTTCGAATTATCTGATGAAAAATTTAAGGTCAGAATATATTTGGACAAACAGTAATTTAAAAAAAAATAAATTAAGTGAAAAATCCTGATCAGTAAATTTTTGGGGGGAACTTTTTTTTTTATGTAAACAAATACGTACATCCATACTGTTATAGTATAGGTAAATTTATTGTGTCTTCAGTAGTGGATGCAGGGTCTGAAAGGATTAAGTTCTCAAAAAATTAAGAGCTGAAGTATAAATTTTTTTATTTTAAAAAAACATAATTTCTTTCCAGATAATTCTAAAACATCAAATCTTTTTAATTACTCCATTTATCTATATTTATAAAAATGAAGCACTTGTGTTATGGATTCTTACGGATTTCTTAAAAGGGTAAAAATATAACTGTGAACTAAAAGTTTATAAAGAAGCATTCATGAATAAGAATTTCATTCAGTTTTAATATCGATAAAATTACATATGATTATATTTAAATAATATTTAATCAAAAAAAGATATGAATAATTTCTTTGTCATAGATACTAGAGATGAATTCACGCTCATTTTTTAAGCACGAGCCTGAAATCTCATCCTAGGTTTTTGAGTGGTTGTTGTTTCTTATCTCCCAAATAGTCTGATGATGCCAAGCCAGATCCATAAATCCACTGATGTTAAGGAAGTCAAATACAAGACGGAGGGAGAGTAAATGTCCTTCCAAAGAAGGCCTAAACAGTCCAAGATATGATCAAATGAAGCCTAATATTGGTGGCATTTTAGGCATAGAGAGTAGGTTTTCTCATCTTCAGAAAATAAGACATTTCAGGTGGCCACTGGCAAGGCACTAAAGGCCGTATTCACCAAACTGTGAGTAGCCCGCCATCATCCGAGAGTTGGGAAACCTGCATTGCCGGTTTGACTCGGAGACAACTCGGAAACTGTTTTCACCAACTTATTTCCGCCCAGGGTTACTTGACTCTGGAGTTGTCTCAGCCAGCTTTGAAAGCTCGTCTGTGATTGGTCAGAGTAATGATTCCATGAAGGGGGTGAACTAGGTTTAATGTTCGGGAGATCGAACCCAGCTCCCACCACACTCTCTTCCTTCATGATATTTAATTTGTTTTTATGCAAACTGCGCATTAAAATGTGAAAATTAATTTTAAAATAATAGACTGATTAAACATTTAATACAAAATTACATCCAATATTTTTTATAAATAAAATTTCATGTCTGTTATACTTTTTTCAAATTTAGGAATTTTCATATTTTTTAACACACAAAAATTAATTTATGCAGTTTTGATGTTTTTCTTTTTGAGATACTTTATATATTATACATAGAATATGTATGTCTTTAAAAAATTCTATGATACTGAAACATATTGGTTTTTTTTCTCACATTTGTGTGAAAAATTGTTAATTCGCTATTCCCAAGTACAGTACATTACAATCAGACAAAAATGTTTAACCCCTCAACAACACTTTTTTTTTTCATCCTTTACACATAAATGATTAATCTCTTCAATGTAAATATTTTTATCCCGCCTCTTCTTACAAAAAAAAAAAAGCGCGGGCGTAGTAGATCCACAGTGCTCTGGCCAAATCGCCCCTCATCTGTGGAACAATAGAGACAAGAAAATAAATAGGAAAGATCAGAATTTACTTACTTATTTTCAACACAAAAAATAATTAAGAATAAAAAAGCGGTCAAATCAGAAAAGAGAGGGAATGATACCAAGGAAGCAAACCAAGATAAGTCCGACAGATGGTGCCTGCAGTCTCTACGGCAAAAAAAGTACAGTCATTCTCGAGAGTTTTTGGAAACATTGAACAAAGATTTTTTATCACTTTTTGGCGGCTTTTATAGCTTGATGGGTGGTTTTCACAGCAGTTTCCGTCTGTTAAAGCACAAAATATTCAAGTATTAGCAATCATTTGGGATTTTCCAAACCTATAAAAAACAACCCTCGTATCCGCCATTTATAACCCCGAGTCAACCCTCCGATTTTGCGGGGTTAGAATCTGCACCTGGAGTCAGGGTCAATTCTTGGGGTAACCCCCGATTTTGGAGTTGTGAATACCATTTTCTCACTAACCCTTGAAGTAGCTCGCTTTGCTGGGTTAACTCCAGGGTTTAAAGTTTGGTGAATACGGCCCTAAGAGGCTGGTACAGGTCTTTCTCTCACATGGAAGAATTAAAGACCCAGTTTACTAACACCTAGAGCAATAGTGAGTAAGGAGAAGAAGCAATAGCTAATCCTTCTTAGTTTGGGATTTTTTCAAAGAAAAAGTTCCAGGTAGGTAAACTCTGGAGAAGAAATGGTTGCTCAACTATAATCCTAACCCCCCCCCCTCCCCAGTAGTTAACCCTTTCAGATCCTACATTCACTACCGAAGACACAAAATTTTAGTACAGAATGGATGTTCCAATTTGTGCATATAAAGAAAACCAATTTTCCTCAAAAATCTACTAATCAGGATTTTTCACTTTATTTCACCTTAGCGAGATTGTCTGCCATTTCGTTACAAAAAAGATCAATATAGGAGGGAATCCACTAAAAGTGGATATTGTGTTGATGGGAAATGATCTTCAGCTTGTGTAAAATAGATACTGGTTTTGTCCCCTATGTGATTCCATTTATGAAGTTTCAGCTATCAGTAAAAAATCATTTGTCAATTGATTCATATGGTGGGAATGTGCAGCTTCTGTTAGTCTGTAGACCGGAGCATCAGGAGGTAGACTGAGTAGTTAAAATTCTTAGCAAACAACAGAAACTAACTGAATCAACGAGAGCTTCAATATTTTAAGTCCTTTGTTTTTACTCCTTTAAATATTTTGCAAATTAATCTCAATGATTGCACATCTGAGTAATGGACATACTTTTTTGATCTGAACTATTATTTTCAATCAACTCTCTGTACAGGTTTTTTTTTGCCTTATGTTCTGTTTATCCACATTTGCAACATGTTATGACTGCTTTCAGGTGCAAGCAGTCCTTTGAAATGTGGTAAGAAAATGCAATTCATGCACTTTGGTTCCCTCTTTTCATTATGCATGTCAATATATAATCTTTCTAATCTGTTTCTCTGGTGATTTATTGAAAAACATCATGTGGTAGTAATCACATCATACGAGTCATCCACATATTTTCAATATATCTGATTGTTTGGCTAAACATTCAAAGACAGTTAAATAAAAACCTATATCACTTTCATCTGGATTAAATTTTTGGAGTAAGTGATGAAGCTCCAAATTTGCTTTCACTTACGTACTGGTAACATTCTGAGTAGCAATAGGAATCATAGTTCAATCATCTATTTCAATGTCATTTTTGCCATTCAAATTCCATTTCATCATTTTGACACTTTTAGCCAGTTCCTTTTCTATCTTTTTGCTCATTAATTATCATGTCTAACCAACTTTTTTTTCAATGCAATTTTCATCATATTCTTTGCTCACCAAAATGATTTTCTCCAAACTGCTCAATTTATGACTGTCATTTACCTCTACACCTAAATCTTCGGTTAATCTTTTTCAAATCAAATGTTTTTGCTTTTCCAAATGTACATATGTTGACCTGCTTAGACAATTCTACAAATCCAGATAAACTCACACTTTATTTTTAATATGTAATCTGGATGATTAATATCCCACTTCTGGCATGTTATAGATCAACACATTAAATTATAACCTCTTTAAAAATATATATATACCGTAAAAACCGGGAGAAGGGCCGCGGCTGACACGAAAAAAAAGTTAAAATTTTTGAGGGTGCGGCCCGTCTGATATTTTTTTTTTTTCCCCCTCCCAACTTTGAAACATGTTCTTCTATTTTTAACTCACTCCTATATTGATGCATTATCGGGCGTTTAAGTTGGAAGACCCAGAAAGGTACATGCGGCTAGAAACAACAACATGACACATTTGATTGGCTGAGAAGCGTTTCATTTTTAAACACACAGGTTTTTATATGAACTGCATGATTAATTAAGGATATTACAGCAATAGACTCTTGTAGTATTGTGTAATTTTTTAATAATAAACATGATGCGCGCGCAGGAATGACGAGCATCGTGTCCATACCACGTGCCCATACCATACCTGCAGCACGGGAATACGACATAGATGAAAAATGTGTCCGCCGTTGGATAAAAGATAAGGAGAAACTGATCTGCATTCCTAAAAGTAAACGCGCCAACAGAAGTGGAATTGTTCGGTATCCAAAGTTGGAAGAAAATCTTTCCGTTTGGGTGAAAACCCAACGTGATGCGGGAATTCCAATTTCGACGGTAAAAATTCGCCTAAAGGCGAAAGTGATTGCCGCACAACTAAAGATTGAAAATTTTGCTGGAAGCCAGTCATGGTGCTGCCGATTCCTAAGGCGGTACGGGCTTTCTGTCAGGAATAGAACAACGGTTGGCCAGAGCCTGCCAGCAGATTGGGAGGATAAAGCAGCTGCGTTTTTGAAATACGTCAGTGAGAAGATCGCGGAAAGGCAATACGAACTTAGTCAAATAATTAACATGGACGAAGTCCCACTGAGCTTCGATTGTCCTCCGAACAGAACTGTTCACATGAAAGGGGACAAAACGGTCAGCATTTGCACAACCGGGCATGAAAGAACATCATTTACGTGTGTGCTAGCATGCACAGCTAGTGGTGAGAAGTTAAAGCCGCTGCTGATTTTTAAGCGCAAAACCATGCCCAAAGAGGATTTTTCCAATAACATCGTTATTCGAGTCAACGAAAAGGGATGGATGAGTGAAAACATTATGATGGAGTGGATCCAAGAGGTGTGGAGAAGAAGACGTGGTGCGTTTTTCAAACCGCATGGTCTGCTCATTTTGGACTCATGCGAGCGCATCTTCTTGATTCTGTCAAGGATACATGTAAAAAGGTGTCGGCCACACTAGCGGTCATACCAGGCGGTTTGACGAAAAAGCTTCAGCCGCTTGATCTAACCATTAATCATGCATTTAAAGCTGAAATGCGGAGAAACTGGGAGACCTGGATGACGAAAGGTCTCCACTCGTATACAAAAAGTGAACACATGAAGCGTGCGTCCTACAGTGAAGTTTCAAAGTGGGTGGAAACCGCATGGAACTCGGTAAAAAAAGAAACTATTGTTTCCGGGTTTAGAAAAGCCGGGATACTACCAGAATCTGCCGATGAATCAGACATTATGGAGGATAATGTTATCGACAGTGATGGCGACGATGACCATGGACTAGAACTTGATGAACACCTGTTACAGTTATTTCATTCAGATTCCGACCATTCAGAGTTTGATGGTTTTGATGTATAATTTTGTGTGTATATATATTTTTTTTTCACTTTAATGTATATAAATATAATTCCTTCCTTTATTTTTATGTTTTTGTTTATTACACACATTACTGTTTTTGTTTACATTCATTTTTTATGAATTACGATGGTGCGGCTCATATGCTGGTGCGGCCCTTCTGTGAGTATATTTTTACATTTATTTACTTTTTTTCTAATGTGGCCCTTACGAGGGTGCGGCCCTTCTCCCGGTTTTTACGGTATATTCAAAACATACAATGGTATAGGACAAAATAATAGGAACACCTGTGAAAAAATGAACATATTTTATTAATAAGGAGTTTGGCCACCTTTGGCCTGAATAACACCTTGCATTCGATGTGGGATTGACAAATAAATTTCTTGAATAAAGTTCATCGGAATTTGCAGCCATTCCTCTTGCAGAGCTGTCTCGAGTTCAGAGAGTGTGCGTGGAGGAGGAAACCGAGCATGGACTTTTTTCTCTAAAAAATCTCACAAAGGCTCAATGATATTTAGATCAGGGGACTGAGGACACCACATTAGATGTTCCACTTCATCATTATGCTCGTGTAACCATGTTTGAACACAGTGAGACGTGTGAATAGAGGCGTTGTCATCTTGAAACATAGGACATTCTCCCGGAAAGAGAGTATGAAGCATAGGGTGAAGATGATCTGTGAGAATGCTTCGGTAATGGTTAACTTTTATCACCCCCCTCAAGATAACGAGAGGCCCCAATCCATGGGCAGATATAGTGCCCCACACCATCACAGACCCACCTCCATGTTTCACAGTTGGAACCAGGCAATCAACATGAAATGCTTCTGCCGGCATTCGCCACATGTGCGGTGGTCTGGAATAGTGTAAAAGAGGCTTCATCAGACCAGATAACTTGTTCCCATTACAGTTGTGTCCATTTTAGGTGGTCTTGGCACCACCATAGGCTCTTCAAAGCATTCCGTGCTGAAACTAATGGTTTTGGAATAGCTACTCTGCCATGAATGTTAGCAGCATGCAACTCCCGTTGAGTAGTTTTCATGGATACGGGATTCTGAAGGTGGGTATTCATCGCGGACGTTATCACTGGCAGTGTAGTCTTGTGTTTTCGAGCGACTATCCGCTTCAACACCCGTCTATCACGGTCCGACAACTTCGACTTCCTGCCGCTATTGTGCTTCGCGGAAAACACCTTACCAAACTTTGTGTATGCCGACAGAGTCCTTGATATAGTGGCCCTTGAAAAACCCACAAGGTTCACTGTTCTGGACATGGACGCTCCAGCGAGGTGAGCTCCGATTATCATGCCTCTTTTAAGGTCAGAGAGGTCGGACATAATCGCGCTTTGCTAGGAATAGATTTTTCTCATGCAACTCCCACACTGCCAAATGCTAGACTGATACCTTTCCTTTCATCACCACTAGGTGGCACACTCTTGTGATATGTGCCCACCGTTTATTGGATGGTCGAAGGACGACTCCATTCTTTCACAGGTGTTCCTATTATTTTGTTCTATACCTGTATAGGTATATTTAATGTATCACACTTCATACTTTAATAAACATCATTCTTCTCTTTCCATTAATTTTGAATACAATATTACCATTGCCATTTCTACATTAGTATTACATTCTCAATAATTTAAAATCATGCTCATGTCTGAAATAATATACAATAACTAGCTGAAATACCCGTCGTTGACGGGTTAGTATTGAATGCAAATTTCCAAAAAGCAAGAACTTTAGTCCGCATTGTAGGAGTACACAGAATGGATGTAGTATGTTGCCAAAGTAAAGAAAGCGAAGTTATAATTTTTATGTATTGTTAAAATATTACAGGTTAGAGAGTAACTAAGTAATATCATTTCATTTACTTTAGTCGTAATTATGTGATACACGAACGAATATTTATGCATATTAAAATAATTTTCTCAAAATCTAATCAATGTTTTTGAAAAACTGGAAGCCTAGAATTTAAGTTGAACGACAACCTATCATGTCACCAAATTTCGTTTCATTCCCTGCAGTCTTTATTTCGTGATGCTGTAACAAAATTTCAGCATTTTAAAACGATTTTCACAAAATCTCAAAATGTAATCAAAATATTTTTTAAATTCAATGCCTATAAATTAAGATTAGCAACTACCTATCATATCACCAAATTTCGTATCCTTTGTATTAGTTGTTATTACGTGATGCTTGTAGAAATATAAACGTATTTTGAGAGAATTTTCACAAAATCTAATAAAAATGTTTAAAAAATTGGACACCTATAGTTTATGTTGAGCAACCATCTATCATGTGACCAAATTTCATATCATTCATTTTAGTCGTTATTATGTAATGCGTGAACAAAGATTCACTCAGTTTTAAATGATTTTTGCAAAATCTCGAAATCTGATCGAATTTTTTTTATTAGATGCTTATAGTTTAAGGTACGTGACCACCTCTCATTTCACCAAATATCATTTTTTCACCTTTGCAGTTTGCTGGCCGGTCGTGAAGTCATTTGTTTTCCTAAAAGAAAAATACTCGCTTTACCTAAACCTTCACGATGCTCGTGTCTTCCAACTCTCGAAACGTAACGTGTGTTCAAAAGTAAACAAGCACGAGCGAGTCTTTCGGATAAAGGTGACGCGATCACTGTGATCGATTTAGCAGTTTTCGCCGGTAACGGTGATTAGTTTTACTCCCGGTTTGTGTGTCAAAGCGACGTGTTGGCTCTGAGCCAATCCGGAATTTTTGTCTCAATCCAAGTTTGCGTTTGGCAGCGTAGTTATTCAAATTTACTGCACTAAGAAATCGAATATATGTACAGCGGGAAATGAATATTGCTCATGCTTGCTTGTTCTGTTTAGATTGTCGTTTGACAATATTATTACCGGAGTTATACCGGCAAGGCCGGGTGAAGGGCTGACGGGCGAGGTAAGGTGATATTTTGTAGTCCGTCAGTCAGGTAATTTAATACTTCAAATTTTTCTGCTTAATGTGTTTCATAAATATTTATAAAGTATGCTGCCTATACATGATGTTGAAGAGCGAACTGAAATTTTTGGTGTTACTGCAGAATGTATAAAATCATCTAAGTGTCCTGTGTATGTAGTGTGGAGCATTAGATCATCTTTAATAAAATATTTGCTCTAGAAATCTTGTCATTATTTTTAAGTCTTCCACTGCGCCAGTCAAAACTCTGCGTTGGTTATTAAAGTATGTTAGAATAGCCAACATTTAAGGTTATGGGCCCAGTGCTCATAACCAAGATAGAAAAAGCAGAGCTAGTGGAAGTGAAAATATCAACCTGCTTGCAGTTTTTATGGACTTATACATCCTTTAAGAAATTGAAGTTCGACGGTTGCCGTGTACGAAGAGACGGGGGCCGTCATGGAGCAGTACCGCAGTATTCCCCTCCTGACGGCAAGCAATTGGCCGTCTTGGAAACATGAAGTTAAAGTCCTGCTGATGCACTTTGGTGCATAGGAGTGTGTAGAGATCGAGATACCCGATAAAGACGGGGAAGTTGATACAAAGAAAGAACTTGCAGCCGCTTCAGGTGCTAAAACTGCAGATTTGCCAAAAGTCACTGTGACCCCAGCTCCAGAGGAATTGACCTGGAGAGAAAAGTGCGACCTCCAACTACGTAAAAATCGAGCCCACACTCTTTTATACCAGCATATTAGTGATGGATTCAAACCGATGATTTCCCGAACGACGGATGGCACTGAGGCCTGGGCAATTTTGAACCATCCACAAGAGCAAGAGTAATTCAACTCCTAGATGAGTTCTTTGGTGTCAGACACCAGCCCAGTGAAGACGTCGGTATTTTCCTATGCAGAATAAAGGAGGCAGCCCGAAAGCTTAGAGAAGTTGGTCATGAACCCTCTCCCATCTATGTTGGTTTCCAGATGATCCGCAGTTTACCAGCAGAGTTCCAGTCAACTGTCCAAGCTGTCTACCATTGGTCTCCCTGCCGGACAAGATAGAGTCTGAATTGATACTGGAGGCGAACAGGCTCACCCTGACGTCTCGTGAGACGTCTACGACAAAAGAGATGGCTTTCTTCAACAAGAAGACTCCTTTTAAAAGAAACCAAGCAGGTAAATTTTCTTTTCTTGAAAAGAATCGTGAAAAGTCCAAAGTGACTGTTAGTGATAATTCTGATACTAAATTCAGTAACTTTAAAAATAGTTTCAAAAAGGGTCTTAAGGGCAAAGGGAAACCCAGGTTAGTGGGTCCTTGTTACAGATGTAAAGCCTATGGGCATCTAATTGCAAATTGTAAGGTTAAGGGACCTCGTCATGAGGGTAGCCAAGAAAGCAATCACATTGAGGTTAAATTTTCAAAATTAAAGTTCCAGGAACCGGAGGTTAATTTAATAGAAGTATCCCCAGAACCTCAAGAGGCTAATAATTCGACAATAAAAGATAACTATGATCAATGGGTTTTCGATACGGGAGCATCCTCCCATTTTTGTAAAAATAAGGATTTGTTTTTGGACCTAAAACCAGTCTCTGATATTAAAAAGACCCCAGCTGTAGGAGAAATGGAAAGCCCAGTAGAGGGTAGTGGAACAATACGTTTCCACGTTAAGTGTAAAGGGGGATTTAATGAAATTACATTAAGTAATGTTTTATATAATCCTAATTTAAGAAGAAATCTGCTTTCCGGTGTAAAGTTACATAGAAACGGAGCAAACTTTGTAGGCAGTAATGGTAAAGTTTTAATTTACGATAAAAACTGGAATAAACTTTTTACAGCAGTGAGGAAAAATAACTTGTACTTTGTAAAACCTGCGACATACGTAACTTTAAAGAAAGACAAAGATTCCGTAGTATCTGCAAATCAAGCAAGCATTCGTAGGGAACCAGTAAGCGAATTGTGGCATGAGAGGTTTTGTCACATTAATAATGACTATATAGTTTCAACAAGTAAAAATAACAGTGTTCGGGTCCTTCCAATTCTGAAGGATGATCCAAATGATTGCATTCCCTGCAAGTTAGCTAAAAGTAAAAGGGTATCCAAAGGGAAACCCAGGTTAGTGGGTCCTTGTTACAGATGTAAAGCCTATGGGCATCTAATTGCAAATTGTAAGGTTAAGGGACCTTGTCATGAGGGTAGCCAAGAAAGCAATCACATTGAGGTTAAATTTTCAAAAATTAAAGTTCCTGGAACCAGAGGTTAATTTAACAGAAGTATCCCCAGAACCTCAAGAGGCTAATAATTCGACAATAAAAGATAACTATGATCAATGGGTTTTTGATACGGGAGCAACCTCCCATTTTTGTAAAAATAAGGATTTGTTTATTGGATTCTTCAATTGGATTCAACGTCTTCAATTGGTGTCTCAAGAAACAAGTGAGAAGGAGAGTTCCCAACCAGACAAAATAGATTTAAATAAAGATGCAAATGAGCAGGTAGAATCAAGTAGATTAACTCCGTGTTCAAGCATTGCCTGGACACGTTTGGCGAAAGAGCATAAGGATAAGAGTAGAACAGATATATACTATGGAATACAGGGAACAAATATTAGGTTAAGATCGTACGCTAATGTAATGGACTATTGCAAACAAAATAACATTGAATATGATAGTAGTTTATTTAATTTTAGTACTAAAGATAATTCATCGGCAGGGTGCGAATTGACGGGGGGGATGCCGGGGATCGTCCCCGGCTGAAGAATGTAATATCCCTGGCTAGAGAAATATTAATTGATCCCTGCCAGGGATACTATTTATCCCCTGCTAAAGAAATGTTAAACTGGTGAGTGAAGATTTGGGATTGAAGTCAAGAACTCAAAATGAAGGTTGTATGTTATCGTTTGTTACTGTACTCTAAGGCGACTGCCTTAAAATTTTGTCTCTTTTTTAAGCTAAAAACCCTCAAGGATGGCTTCCAATACAGGTACATTGTATGTAGCTTGTGTATCTGTGATTCCATAGAACAAACAATCTATGACTTTTGTTTGAATATAAGTCAGTTCTCACACTTGTCAGCGACTGCATTTGTCAAGTAATATCATGTGAGGGAAGCATTTGCACCTTCCCTCCTTCTTCTTTTCAAGTGTCCCCCCCTGGAGAATGTTTACTTTCAAATGTCCCCCACTGGAGAAAATGTTCAGTTCGCACCCTGTTCATCGGGTGAAGTTTCGGACCTGTTGAAACGTAATGAGTCTAATCTTGCAGAAGTAAAAATACCCAAATCCTATCGCGAAGCGATAAAATGCCCAGAGTCTGCTGAATGGGAAAAAGCTATGACGCAAGAAATCGCTGTAATGAACGATAGAGAGGTTTGGGAATTGGTCGACCCTCCGGAAAATGTTAAGATCTTGGGAAGCAGATGGGTTTACACTTTAAAATTTAATGAAAATGGTGAAATAATGCGTTTTAAAGCAAGATTAGTTGCTCAAGGTTATGATCAGGTCAAGGGCGAAACTTATGATGAGGTCTTTTCTCCAGTAGTAAATTTTTGCATAATAAGAATGTTTTCTTGTATATTTGTATGTTATTTTAAATGGTTTAATGTGCAACTTGATATTAACAACGCATATTTATATGCGAATTTGGACAGTGAAATTTTTATGTATCAGCCAGATGGCTTTATAGAAGATCATCCTAGTAAAGTTTGTCGGCTTAAAAAAGCCCTATATGGTCTACACCAGTCGGGTAGACAATGGTTTGAAGAGGTCAATGACGTTTTGTTAAAAATGAACTTTACAAAGTTAGATTGGTGCAATTGCGCCTATACATTTAAAAAGAATCCGATATTACTATTGTATGTAGATGGCATTGTGTTATTTGCAAAAACCGCAAAGGATATAGACACTGGTATTGAATAACTACAAAGTCATTTCAACTTAAAGGTATTGGGAAAGACAAAAAAATTATTGGGAATAGAAATAGAAGAAACTGAAGACAAATTTTTATGCACCAAAAACTTTAACTACGGTCTGTAAGCAATACGAGAAGTTTAATTATCCCATAAGATCGCTACCGATACCCAAAGAACAGGTTTTATCAAAGCTAGATTCCCCAACCACCAGCCAAGAATTTAATGAAATGAGTAAAATTCCGTATCTTAGTTTAATAGGTAGTTTAGCTTTTATTGCCAATAGAACCAGACCCGATATTAGCTACACAGTAAATTTGTTATCCCAATTCCAGAATAATCCAGGAATGAAGCATTGGGAAGCTTTGTTAAAATTACTAGGATATCTTAAAAGCACAGTAGACTATAAACTCGAGCTTTCAAATATTAAAAATTTAACTTTAACATGTTTTTCTGACTCCGATTTCGCAGCTAATGGTGATGACAGGGTTTCCATAGGAGGTTACATTTTATTCATAGATAAAGCACCAATTTCATGGAAGACTTTCAAACGAAAATGCGTAAGTCTTTCCACAATGGAAGCAGAATTTGTAACACTCACGGAAGCGGCAAAAGAATTAATTTGGATTAAAAATATCTTAGAAAATAATAGCCTAAATTTAAATTTAAACAAATGTATTATGCTATGTGATAACACAGCTGCGATAAGTTTTGCAAATTCATCCCTAGAAAATAGTCGGACCAAACATATACACCTTAAATATCACTTTATTAGAAACTTAATAAACGAGAAGACATTTAAATTAGAATATATTAAAAGTTTGTTAAATATGGCTGATATATTGACAAAACCACTGACCAGAGAACAGTTGCTTAAGTTTTGTAGAAATATTTTTGAATGCTAATGGTTGAGTATATATATATATGTCGTTTTTTTAAGTTTGAAGTTAAACACTTTTTATGCATTAGTAAATGCAATTTTTTTTTTAAATCATCAAATAAGAACTGTTTAATAGAAAAAAAAAGGGGGAGGTTGTTTTCGAGAGTTGTAAAAGGGGGCCGCTTGTTGGCCGGTCGTGAAGTCATTTAAGTTTTCCTAAAAGAAAAATTCTTGCTTTACCTAAACCTTCACGACGCTCGTGTTTTCCAAGTCTCGAAACGTAACGTGTGTTCAAAAGTAAACAAGCACGAGCAAGTCTTTCAGATAAAGGTGACGCGATCACTGTGATCGCTTTAGCAGTTTTCGCCGGTAACGGTGATTAGTTTTTCTCCTGGTTTGTGCGTCAAAGCGACGTGTTGGCTCTGAGCCAATCCGGTATTTTTGTCTCAATCCAAGTTTGCGTTTGGCAGCGTAGTTATGCAAATTTACTGCACTAAGAAATCGAATATAAGTACAGCGGGAAATGAACATCGCTCATGCTTGCTTGTTCTGTTTAGATTGTCGTTTGACAATATCGTCGTTATACCGGCAAGGCCGGGTGAAGGGCTGATGGGCGAGGTAAGGTGATATTTTGTAGTCCGTCAGTCAGGTAATTTAATACTTCAAATTTTTCTGCTTAATGTGTTTCATAAATATTTATAAAGTATGCTGCCTATACATGATGTTGAAGAGCGAACTGAAATTTTTGGTGTTACTGCAGAATGTATAAAATTATCTACAGTGTTCATCCTAGGCGTTTTTCGAAGGGCGCTGCGCCCTGCCCGCCCTTTAAAGCAAAAAATCCTGCCTTACTTGCCCTTTCAAAAAAAAATCGCCGCCCTTTTGCCACCCAAAAACAGCGCCCTGCCTGCCGCTCTTCTAGCCCTGATTTCATTCATGGCGCCATCCTCTCCCCTCTGTTTACATTTATTGCGTTGCGGCATCTCTTTCCTCTTTGTTGACATTAGTTAGCACCTTCACAGATTCTAGTGTTTAGTCTAGATTGATTTGGCAGGGCGCAGCGCCCGGCGGCCCTTTTATCGTCTTTTTAGTGCTCAGCTGCCCAATTTCTCTTCTTTCTGCCCCCCTCCTTTTAAATTTTTATTATTCTTAGTCAACAATCACTACTTTTTTTTTTCCTACATTCCATTTGCGGCCCATCACGAAAATACGTTAAATAAAAGGGCCCCTTCACAGAAATACGATTGAGTACAATAACCCTATCATGAAAATAGGTTCGAATAAAAGCGGCCCTTTCACAGAAACAGTCTATGAAATCGGATCTTTCCCACAAGTGTAATTTATTAAAATGCCTTTTTCAAATATTCTATTCTTTCAGATCGAAATACTGTTAATGCCTTTTTCATTGTCTGTTTTCATTTGCGCGAGCGAGTAACCCGAAAAGGCCCCTAGTGTGTTTTGTTTTTGCTGACTCAAGTGAGAAGCCCGATCGCAGGGCAGAACTACGTCTACGTGGGCATTTCAGTTGGGAGTTGGGGAAAGAAAATACGGTTGGGAAATTCAAAATTTTATAAAGTTATCTAAATATTTCTGATTCCATCTGTCAATCCTCAAATATCGGTAGCTACGTTTGACAAATATGTAGTCGTGAGTTATCAAACAATCATTATTCCAGTGTTCGTCGCCAGCTGTTGTTCTTCTCTATGTTTTTAATAGTTTTGCACACTAACAAGTTTATTTTTTATTTCCTCCCCTAAACGATTTCCTCTTTTTAATCGGCTTTCTTAGTACATATTATTCTTAATGTATAACAGTTATTTACTAATCATATATTATTACAGATGATACAGAAAGTATGCCTTAGCAAAACAACGTTTTGCGATTCGAAAATTCTGCGGGATTTGTTTGTTTGTTATGGCAAGCCTAGACAAGGGATATCTCTTGGGGGGGGGGGTGCTTGGTTGGATGACTTTTTAAGGAGTTCTAACTTGTATTGACTTTACATCTGGATGAAACTGACCAAAACTCCAGACCGACAGTCGCGCGGCCGGGGCCCAAACGTGGGAACTTCAACACTTCAGCCGTCAACTATGTTCAGTGGCTTTATCCACTCAAATCGGTCTGAAAATCGAGCGATTTGCGAATACAGCAATTGAAAAACATTATGCTTTTGCCAAATTAAGAGCATAATAATGATCTTTTGCTATTGCAGTGTAGCGCCAGGGTTTTTGGCTCCGGTGCGGCCCTTCAGTTTGCCGGCCCCATGGCCGGCCCATTCTTTTTTAAGTTTCAGCATTCTGCCCCCCCATTTCGGCCTTTTAGTTCTCCACCATATTATTTTTAAGTGTCCTGCCGGCCACCATCTTTGTTTTTACCTTGCCGCCCGGGCGGACCCCCCCCCCTTTATTACGCAACAGTTTTAATTGTACTAAAGTGGAGTAACTGCAGAATTTAGTAAATCTGACTATTGACAAGATTTGGTATTCTAACTATTCATATTATGTATCTTCCGATTTTTAAAAAGTTCTCAACATTTTAATGAATGAAGCAAAATAAATAAATAAATAAATAAAAGCAATAGAAAGCTAGTTCTGGGAAAGAATGTCTTAAGAAAACAAATTGTGTCTTAAGTTATTCATAAAACTAACTGTCATCAATTTAAGCTTATTTTCAGTTTTTAAAAAATAAAAAATAAAAAAATTCGAAATGATTCTGGAAGTCTTTTTAATATGTAATTTGTTTGAGTACTTTTGACAACAGGATGTTAATTATTTTTATTATTTTAAGCTGATTAAAAACATTTGATAGTCAAAATATTTAATACTTTTTTTTTTATTTTAAAAGTATTAAAGCAAGGTTGAAGAACGAAAATTTAGTGTTTTTAAAGAGAACTTTTTAAGTATGCTACAAAAAATTAAAAATAAAGCTATGAAAAATAAATTATTTAAAATATAAACTTTATTTCACACATTTGGACAATTCTGTGAGTTAAAAAAATATTTATTTTATACCTGCTAAAAAACTTACATGTAGTAATTATTTTTATTTATTTTAAAGAATAGTGCTTAACTTATATTCACTTTTTATGAATGAGCAAACATTAAATTAGAAGTGAAAGAGAAGAACAAATATATTTCAGTAATTTGATTTCATATGGTGTACATTCCAACCATTGGATGCAATACAAAGTTTGCATGAATGTCATTTATTCTAGCAATCTTCTGTGTTCAGAATTCAATTTTCCCAATTTCTATAGTTATCAATTGATGGATGAGTTAAATTGTTTGATCCAATTTTAAATGTCTAATAGTAATAATGGTAACTTCAAAAATCTTTACTTGGTACTCATTCAATAATTATTGTGAACAAAAGAATTTAAATTCTGATTTATATTATTAAATTTTATTATTTTTATTATATGCTGAACACATCTATCCTAATCCACTTACACTGACAGTCCTTTTCTGTTTAAAAGTTTGTACCAATATAGGTAAAACATCCTATATGAATGTGATCCAGTAATTGTGGTCCAGTAGTGATAGTGTGATAAAATTGAAGAACATAAATTAGCAGTCCCTCTGCCTTTCCCTACTGCCTAACAAATCATGTCTGGCTTAAAAATTTCTGAAACCTACTTCAACAAATTCTTATAAATAATAAACATGTAAGTTATGTAATTTCGAGCAAAAAAAAAAAAAAAAAAATTAAGCAGAAAATTCAAAATTACTTTTATTAAAACTTCTTTTTTTTTTTTTAAATCAAAAACTTCTAGTTATCTACAGATTTAATTCACATATTTATGTCATGCTTAGAGCAAAATATTATCAACAAATCCTTTTTCCTATTTCGCTTACACACACTTCTACAGGATATTTTCTCCAAAAGATCAGGGGAAAAAACTAAGACAAATTGGAAAAAATCTAACTATGCATTGTAGTCAGAACACATATTACAACTCTACATGTTAAAGTTTCGGGGATCAGATAGTTTCAAACCAGTGTCTATATATGTTAGCTACCTGTACATTCTCGTGGAACCCCAAAGTGCCTTTTTAAAGAACAGGGTGCCCTTTTTGAAATTTCCCCCCTGTCGACCCTTTTTTTCTATGAGTCAACACTATTCTAATCACCTCCTCTTGTAAGTTAACCATTTTTTATGCCTATATAGCTATACATGAAAATTTTTAAGTGCCAATTATTTGATATGTAGACTCCTCACCCCCCCCCCCCTCAAAAAAAAAAAAAAAACTTTAGATACGATAAATGCAGATTTAATATGAAAAAGCATTGTATTGTTGGCTGACCTTTTTTCTAAAAAAGTAAATGGCAATATTTGCTTAGTATATACAGGCACGTATCCAGAAAACAGTTTGGAGGGGGGGGGGGGTCCAAACGGTAAAAAAGGTTGAATTTTTCACAAAAAGACTATCATTTTCATTTTAGTAACAAAAATGAAAATTTCGGGGGGGGGGGGGGTCCTGGACCCCCCTTAATATATATAATATGAAAATATATATATAATATGAATATATATAATATGAAATATGAATATATATATATATATATATATATACATATTCATATAGTGCCTCTTTATATTCTGACGTGCTTTTGAAAGCTTAAATTGTAAAGCTTGAGATTAAAAAAATTCCTCAGTGGCCAGTGGCCCTACAAAGTTCAGTGGCCACTTTGATATAGTTAGTGGCCAAAATTTTCCGTACTTACGTAATTTTTGTTTTCGACACAGTTGCTCCCCCCTTTCGAATATATGAAAATAATATGAGATTTTTTATTTTGTACATTTAATGATTCAATGCTTTTTTAGTAATAATGCATGGCATGTTCCATATATTACATTCAGAAATAACTAGCTGTATTTAAAGAAATCCAAGTACTATGAATTTAAAATTTATTAATTCCTCCTGATTGGCTGCAGCTCCTTGTTAGAATCATCACATCACTGTCTGTGTCTATACTATATACAGGTACACACATGGAGGAGGCTATAGGAGCTTAACCCCCCCCCTCCCCCAAACCCAAGTTAAAAATGAAAATCTCTTAAAAATAGAGAATTGTAATAAAATTAATGATTTAAAATATTTTACTTTAAAATTTCTCTTCAGATTAATTCAAACGTATCTTTTACGAAAAATAGTTGGTTATTAAATAAATACAGTGGACTCCCAAAAATCTGCCAACCTGAAATCTGTATGGCTAAGTGATATAGAATATTTTGACATTATTAGAAAGTTGTCACTATTACCAAGTACTTGTGAAACATGAAGCCTAAGTAAAAAAAAAGAAAAAGAAAAAATAAATAAAAAAGTTTTTTTTTTAAGTAAGAAACTGGAGGTAAGATAATATATATAGTATTGCAGACCATTTTCTCAACTTATGGTGTACACATAATAAAGTACTATTTATTTAATTTATCTCTCCTTTCATTCATGGAATTTAAGGGGGGGAAAGGAATTGGGATTTAATAAAAGAAAGAGGATCAAGGGGCCCCAATTTTCTATTAATTTCGACAGTACGCTTCCTCCTAATTTACTAATTTTGGACTTGCAAGAAGCTAACAAACGGTTATTTTACTTAAGGTAGTAGCTCCCCAACCTCCTATTTAAAAAAAAAAAGACCACTAAGCATCTTATCAAATTTTAAGGAAAATCAGATGCATTTTAAGATGGGGAAATCATAAGCATGTGCTACTCAAACAGCCCATTTTCAAGGTTTCCACTTACAAATAATCAAGTGTCTGATTATGTAAAACATTCTTTAACGAACGTTACACATACTAAGGGTTCAATTTACAAAGGTGAATCATATAAAAGAAATAACTTAAAACAGGGAGAAATTTTTGCGGGGGGGGGGGGGCATGGGCGCCGGCAGAATATTTCCAAGGGGGGAGGGAAGACTACTTCAACGTATGGTTACCATGTTGGAAAGAGCAAAAAAGCAACTAAAAACACTGCATACAAAAATCCAGGGGGGAGCCTGCTGCCGGTGCCCATGGGGGGGGGGGGATACGTTTTCGCTTCGGCCGACCAAAAATGCCTTCTATTCGTATAATCTACAGAGAAACTCCCTGTCATTAAAACGGAACTGGGAAAAAAAAAAAAATCTTGAAGTGTGAACAGGAGGGGGGGAACACTTCTCTCTTCTCAGACAGCTGTAACGCTGATTAATGGAATTCTAAAGGCATGGAGATCTGTTTATTTAAGCTTTGAAGAGCGAGCGCTTTTACCAGTGATTACAAAATAAAACAAAATCAAGTGTTTTGTCTGTTTCTCTTCCCCCTCCCTCTCGCGCTATTGTAGAGATACCAAAACTCTTGCAAAAGGAAAAACGTAATAATATGAAAGCAGCTGAAATTAGATTTATTTAAAACTGAAAACGGTATGTTTATGACATTAGTTTTTATTTGTGTATTCGAATGTACAAAATAACGTTTTTGTTCGTTTTAAATAAAGCATCTTGCGTGGTAGTTTTCGATCAGCTGTAGCGTAAATCAGGATGCAAAGAATGCCAACCTCTTCATCGACCTTTCAAAAGCAGAGGGTTTGTTCATTGTTTTCAAGTTAATAATAATAATTAAAAAAAAAAAAAAAACGCACGTGCTTCCCGTCTACAGTTTTAGAAGGGTCATAGTAAAGATCACATGAAATTTTTTAAAAATATAATCGATTACTCTTAAGTTGACTGGACCCTGACTGAGTCGAACGACGGAAAATATACAAAGCGGAGTACTATAATTTAGAAAAATATTAGCTTCGTTCCTTCAGTACAATGTCTTATTAATGAGATACTTAATGCATCTTTCACATACAGTCATATATTGTATCAGTAGGCAAATATCAAATTTAGTTTTAAATAAAAGTCCTTTTCACTCTTCTCCTTTTATTACGGCCGTCTATTGTAGAAATTGTAACAAATTATAATTAGAATAATACTTTTGTTCAGATTTTTGCGACCACGTGTAATGTCCCACGGATATGCCTCTCTGCGTACTGGAATGTCGATGTGGATATGTAATAAAATAATGAGATGGTGCGAAGGGTCAAGGTCAACCAACGGGTCAGGTCACAGAGAGGGACCCTGAGTATTCTGTTCCGGTGCGTTCCTACCCCCCCCCCCCAAATGTTACATGTATGCTATCAGTTATGATGAGCTCCTCCCCTTTCTTCCCCTCCCATAGACGTCTGCAACCCTTTCTCCCCTACTTGTCCATATAGCGCTGACATTCAGCTTTTCTTACGAGGCTGAGGGTGGGCGGGACTAAATAAATTTTGCGCATCATCAATTTTAGACGTTTTTTCAACTGCTTTGCTTTACTTTGCTCTGACATACAGCGCCGACTTTTGTTACGAGGACGGAAACAAGGGGGGATGGGGGGTTGCTTGCTGAGTAAATTTTGCAGGTCACCAATTTTGGCGACTGACAGACTGTTTTGCAGTCGCCAGGAATAATTCCACAGTCGCCACTGGCGATCTGGCGACCGCTAATCTCAAGCTTTATTAAATTGCCCTTTTTTAAGGACTAGCACCCTGCCCCTTTTTCATCCTAGGATGATCTCTGATCATCTAAGTGTCCTGTGTATGTAGTGTGGAGCATTAGATCATCTTTAATAAAATATTTGCTCTAGAAATCTTGTCATTATTTTTAAGTCTTCCACTGCGCCAGTCAAAACTCTGCGTTGGTTATTAAAGTATGTTAGAATAGCCAACACAGTTATTACGTGATGTGCGAACACAAATTTACGCAGTTTAAAACAATTTTTGCAAAATCTCAAAATCTAATCAAGATTTTTTTTAAATTCAACACCAATGTTTCAAGTTGAATTACCACCTATCATTATACCAAATTTCATTTCAATCGCTTCAGCCATTTTTACTTGATGGTCGAACACAAATTTATGCAGTTTGAAACAATTTTTGCAAAATCTCAAAATCTAATCAAGATTTTTTTTAAAGTTGGCGCCTATGTTTTAAGTTGAGTGACCACCAATAATGATACCAAATTTCATTTCAATTGCTTCAGTTGTTTTAACGTGATGCTCGAACACGAATTCACGCAGTTTAAAACGATTTTCGCAAAATCTCAATATCCAATCAAGATTTTTTTTTAATTTGATGCCTATGTTTTAAGTTGAGTGACCACCTATCATGACACCAAATTTCATATCTTTCACTTCAGTCGTTTTTACGTGATGCTTGAACAAAAAAAAGTGTCACGGACAGAATGACAGACAAACTTTTTTTTTTGAGGGTCGCACTGGATTCCCAGATGCTTGAAATGGATAGAAATTGCAAGAATTCCAAGAAATGTACAGACAAAAGTCTAATTTTATTTATATAGATATGTGAAAATAAAAATAGTGTTTACACTTTTAAACTGATTTAGTCAGAATTGATTAACAGAATCAAAAATACTGAATGAAATTTAAACTACATAAAAGAAAGAAATGATCAAAATTTTTAACATTAAAGAAAACAGTAAAATGTATTCTTGGTAATTTCATTGAGACTTTTTTAGATGTTTTACACAGGTCAATATATAATGTCATGTCATAACAAACGGAACTTATGCTCAAAAGTACTTATTTTATTCCTATCCAAAATTATCTAATGAAAATGATACTATTACAAACACTAAAAACTAGAAGCCTTTTGCCAACTTGGCTGGTACACAATCTCTGTTTTCAAATAAACTAGATAAAGGTTGTAAAACATCAACATTTTTTAATATAAATCTCATGCATAATTTTAATTTTAGACTAGCAGAAAAATAGAATTTGAGTTTTTAGATTAGTAGAATTCTACATATTCTTTGGTTAGGAAAATATTTTAAAATCTGATTAACAGTTTCAGACAGAATCAATACCAGTTAAAAGATGTTAAAAGTCGGGATTCTCATAAATTGCATGAGATAATTAAGATTTCTTGGATAGTAAAGTATTTGCAATAAGCAGTAAGACTTACTTTCAGCTGATTCCTTAAATTTTGCCAAAGAATAGAAAACACATCCAACCCACACAAACCAATGGTATTTCTTTATAATGAAGTCCAGTTTCATTTCTGGAATAAAATTTCAACAACACAACAATAAACAATGAAAAATGCAAATACAAATTATTTTGAAAATACATAGTATAATGCTTTCTATGTTTCCTACAGCTGAGAAAGAACTATTTTTAATAGTGATGTTCCAAGTAGCATTTTGGCCAAGTACTGAGGACTCTGCCATTTACTACTAGACCAAATGCTGAGTAGTACTTAGTAGTTGTAGGATCACAGACTAGCAAATGAAGAATGTTTCTTCTTTTAAATGAAAACATGTGTAATTGTCTTTAGTTAACATAAATTTAACAAAATCATAACTTTTAAATATTATATTAAATTTGAGCATACACAGGATGTAATAGTGTTATTTTCAATTATTTTATTTGTTTAATAAAAATGCGTTCATATTTGTACATTAAACTTGATTAATAAAACTTCTTATTTTAAAATACATTTGAAGACAAACTGCATTTGTGTGCTTGGACCAAAGACCACTTATAAATACACATCAGGTGGACAACATAAGGAGGGATGCCCTCCACGGAGGTCTTTCTAAGGGGGTCCTAATACGTGTTTATGCAAAGTTTCGGAGAAAACCACGGAAAACTGTGAAAGGTTAGGTCGACAGACGCAACCTGCTTTTGAACCAGGTACCTTCCATCTACCTTTTTTAGTGACATACCCACTCCACCATGGTAGGACTCCAGTTCTGATTCTATTAAAAATATTTTTATTTATTCTGATGTGGATTTGGATTATTTTCTTGGCAGCTGCATTTGTGATTTTATTGGTGATTCTACTACAATATGATATTGCATTAGTGAAATTTTGTTTTTATTTCTTTGTGTGTGCACTGATTATTGAATTAATTTTTTTAATTCTTTCTTTGTAGATTTTACAGTAGAGTCTCGCTTATCGGGTGAAGCGAGTAATAATAATACCGAGAATAAAATTCTTTGGACGATTAGAAAGAATTACCACAGGAAGCTACTGTCTACAGTGATACAAGAAATCAATGAACGGAGAGACATGATTGACAAATTGAGTTAAGGCTCTAGAGACTGCTATTTAATATGTTGACAGGGTGTCTACCATATAAAGTAAGCTTGATTTCTTGACCTTTTCTTGACTTTTTCTTGACCTTTTCTTGACCACAACAAATACCAAACACTAATATCAAAAATACATTCTTGCCAGGGATGCAGAATATGTACGATCCGGCAATCTAGGATAGGGGGAAATTTTGCAGAAAATATACAACTGATTTCGAATTTAACAATGAATTACAAAATTCTTCGAGTTATTCTTTCCCATTCCAGTGCTCACAACAGTTTTTAACGATGTCTCTAGAGAAAAAGAGACCAAATTCTTTAAAAAAAGAGACTAAAAAGAGACCTTGTAGAACACAACCCGTAACATTCCTAATAAATGTTTTTTTACACTAATGGTTAATAAATCATATTTGCTATGTTTGATTTTACAAAATAATCAACATCAATATGAACTTTAGCTATTTTAGAATAGTATGTTTAGCTGTTGGTAGAGATACAGGACTCTGAAGGTATACAGCCTTTTTTTGCAAAAAATTTTAAAGAAATTATTCAAGTTTGCAGACAAGTTTTACTTTTTATGTAGGTCTGTAAGACCATAGCTGATTTTTAAAATCTGTACCTAAAAATTAATAAATTAAACACACTTAATGAGAAATGAATGCATTACCATTTTAAGAAAAAACGTATAATACTAATTAGATTTCTGTAAGCATAGCAAATTTGCAGTCCTAAAAAAGAAATGCAGAGCCTCTCTTACAACATACATATGTATTTCTTTTTAAGATACAGGTGCATCACAGATTTTATAGATTACTCACAGTTACAATAAGCAGTTCACATAGTACGAGGTTTTTTTGAAAAATAATTTGTCATTACTGAATCAGTCTTTTTTTCTATTTTTCTTTCTAATGTGGATATAGCTTTACGTTTTTTGTCGCATGCTTTGTTTGTTTTCAAGGCTCCTTCGAGAATACTTTGTGCAACTGTAGCTGCAGCAAGATCCTTCTTCCTCAAAGCAGTTTTCAGCTTGGAATGCGCCTCTTGCAAAAGTTGACCAACAGCTGATGTAGTTACTTCTTGTTTACCCCTTTCATTATTTAACTGTTCTTTTAAGTCATTAATGCTTGCTTTTTTCTCTTCCAGTTTCTTCCTCCTTTCTTCTTCTTCAACCCTTCTCTGTTCAGCTTCAATTTTCTTCTTTTCGTTTTCTGCTTTCTGCCTTTCAGATTCTAAGTAATCATTGTAACTTTTATAAGCCACACGAGCAAGCTTTAGCAACTCCTCAGTAATGGGTACTAAATGTGCCTTATTATCAAATTTTTTAAGTCCATCTGCAACATTCAGCCTGGCATTCAGAGTCCTTGCAGACATAGATGATCTGTCATCCGTCATAATTCTAGAAGATCTAGAAAACCCCCTTTCAATCTCAGCACTGCCATGAGCCAGAGTCAGCACAGCTTTAGAGAGTTCAGACACATTTGGATATTTAATACAACCATCAGCAGTTCTCAGTTTAGAGATATTACCCCAGTATTGATCAATCCTGATACTGTCCTGATACTCTAAATTTTCCAACTGCAATAGTTTCCATTCATCCAATAATACTTCTGCATCCAACTCTACTGGAAGGAAATGAGCAGCGAGGCTGAGTCTTTCAATATTTTTTGCTTTGAACCTCTCTGAAGGTTTTAAAAAACTAAAGCTTTCCAACAGATTTGACTGAAGAACCTTTTTCTCCAAGATGTACTTGCCAGCTGAAATATAATGCTTCTGGGCACTTAAAAAAAACTGCTTCTTTTCAGAATTTTTTGAATTAAGTAAAGAAACATTAATGTCATCTGATAGAGGCATTTCTTCTATATCCAACAGGTTTTCTTGAATGAAAGGATCATTACAGATTTCTTTATTAAACTGTTTGATTGCATCTGGCTTACAGGTGCGTGCCATGATGAGTTAGTACAACCTCTTTGATCTTTTCATGCATCACATGGATAAGAGGTTCTTCTTTTTGAAAGAAAACAGCAAACTTTTCAAATACTGCTGCACTCGAGCAGATGAAGTGCAGCTCTGCTCTCATTGTTTTTTTCTTTAAATATTTTACTATTCTCTCATAACTTCCTGTGCTCATAACTTTAGCTTGTTTTGAAGGAATAAATGTCAAGAAATATGCTATGACACCATCCCACAACTGAAGAAGTCTTTTAGCAGCAGGCTGTAATGTAAGCCAGCGAGAACTTACATGTTTCAGAAAGTGTAAATTTGGCAAATTCTTCTCTAACAAAATGTTTGAAAAATCTTCATACCGTGATGGCCAGTTTTTGAAATAATAATAAAGTGCTATGATGAGTTCAGAAGCATCTTCACCTAGATGTACTAGACCTTTTTCAAACGCATTATGTATAAGATGAATATTGCAAAACCCTATGTCTAGCAAACCTTTCTGGCGTATTTCTTTAACGTACTCATTTATTAGGTTGAACACTCTTTTGTTAACGTTAGGGCCATCACTTGAAAGCATTAAGAGTTTCTTAATTGGTAAGCCAGCATTTTGTAAAGACTGCAAAATATTTTATTTTAATTCGTCCGCAGCTGCATGGCCTATAAAAAAGGTTTCTAAGTGACGAGTAGCAACTTTATCATCAGACCCCCCAAAAGCGTATCGCTGTCTGGAGCTCTTTAAACCCAGCCTTGTTTGTTGTTTCGTCGAAACATAATGTGTAGAACACACCAGCCAATTCACGAAGTAGCATATCTCTGAAATACGGTCCCAAAGCATCGCTAATCAAATAACGCACTTTAGTCGGGTTTAACAAAAACTTCTCATGAACACCTTCAGGAAACATTGATTTAAACACATGAGTTATGTCTTGTGAAGAACTTGCAGACATGTTTGAAGCAACAATTTTTAAACACCATATCAATTCAGCAGAAAAAGCAGCATCTTTTTTGCAGATTAATTGTACTTTAACGTTTTCATCAGTTTTAGAAAGCTGCATCTGGCATGGGTTACTTTTAATGGACATGTATTTCTTGTGCTTGCAAGTTTCATAATGTTGCTTTATTTTATTAAATCCCTTGGTCACAGAAATTTTTGTATCACAAGGGACACAAAGCAGCTCATTTTCAGAAAATTTTTTCCCCCAGGTTGAAATTTTACAGCCAGTGTCATCTTTTCGTTCTAACCATTCTGTCAGAAGCTTACAGTTCCCCATAGTACACCTGAAACTAAAAAAGAAAAAATAAGAAATCTTGCAGTTCTATAAAATTTGTTCTAAAATTACAAGAAATATATTTATTCACACCATTTAGACTTTGGATAAGGGAATTTTTGAAATTCCCATGGTATAAAATAATGTGCGAACAACATTTTTGATGATTTTTGTCAAATAGAGTGCAAATATCATCAAAAGTAGCACAATACTCAGAATATTATAAAATTACTTTAGTAAAAAAATTAGAGATATACCGAGTACTCGGTATTTGGCCAAATTTTGACCAAGTACTCGGCTAATACAGAGTAGTTGCAAAAATTTTAGTATTTTTTAACATTGTTAAAATGATTTTGTGAAACATTAGAACTGATTTGTAAGAAAATATGCAAATATAAATAATAATTACAGTACTGTATTTTCCGGCCTATAATCCACGGATTATCTGTGAAAATACCCAGCCGTGGATTAACTGTTTTCTTTTTTTCCCCCTGAAAAATTTTAGTACCGAATTTACAACAAAATTCAATAACAAATGGCTCCAGCAAAATGCATCTCTTAATTAACATTAAAATATTAAGTTTTTACTGAATTGTAAATACTTTTAAACAGTCTGTTTTAAAAAGGGTATCTATATGATTTTTTTGTTTGTAACATACCTAATTTTATTACTTATTTTAGCATTAATACTGCCCCAGTTTCAAAACATGTTTTAATTGCCATGCTAAAACTTTATTATTTCTAATTTCTGTATAGCTTGAAACATTTTTCCTCTGCACTTTATTCACAATCCATCCATAAATTAATAAGCAATCATCTTATTGTGTGTATAGTTCTGAAATGAAATGTTTGTGTTAATACTCCGAGATGGCTTATCAGCAAAATCATTTGGGGAGGGGAGAATCTGCCAGACATCCCAAGTGAGGCAGCTGTTTTTTTTTTTTTTTTTTTTATGCATCTGGCACAGATTTCAGTTTATTCACCGTTCAAAATCCTTGGTTCAGTTGTTTTAAATTCGTGGAAACTCAAAATATTGGAGTCAATTCGTTACATTTATATAAACTTTTATTTATATAATTAACTATTTACATTTTAATAGTTAAACACATATTTAGCAAATCTAATCTAATGCCCTTTTAGGGGCTTCAAGCAGAAATTAGTTTGCCTGTCAAAGAATCTGCTATCGAAGTGCAATGTTTACGGTCTCACGGGGGGGGGGGGGAAGAGAAAGAACTCAATGACGTCACTCCAACGCGCGTACGAACGCACGTGGCTTTTAAAACGGAAGCAGAACTCCCTGACAGCATCAGAGCGGATGAGAAACAAAGCTGAAGGGTCCTGTTAAAACCAATAAAATTATTTTCCTTCAAGAGAAAAATACTCGTTAGTGTTTCTCATTCCCCATTCACAATAAACACCACTGTGTGGTTATATCCATAGTCAGATAAAAGATAAATCTATCTGCGCACGTAATCCAAAACTATTTGCAAACTCATAACAGTTCGTGATAACTAAATACATAGTGTGTATATGAACACGTGTATATGCATATGCGCACACATCTGTGCAATGCGCTTGGGCTATTGTGACTTAAAAAATATATTTCTTTTAGGTAACTATGCATAATAAAATAAAAACTTGGAATTACCGGAAAACTATCTGCAACACCTTTGAATGTATCCGCGCCCGGCGTGCGTCTACATTATCTGACTAGGGTTATATCCACACAGAATTATTCCCAGACATAATCAGCGATAGCAACACGTGTGAAATTTTTAGATATGCCATTTGTTTAATTCTGCGATATCCATCAATTCATAAAAATAAAAAAACAGCGAAAAACTGTCTTAATGGTAACCGGAAAAATTCCTCCATGCCTTCTATATCAATCTGTTTAGTTGCGTGTGACAAGGACCTCTAAAAAATAAAACCTCTAATTTCCTAAAAAAAAATTAAATCTTACAATACAATTTTCATAAAAATGAATATAAAAAATTACTTACTTCTAATACTGATTATATTTGCAGAGTTCAATACACAAAATACAGAGTCATCCAGCCGATTCACAAGCAGAGACGATACATTCCTTTCTTCGCCGATGTTGCTTCGATGTTGTAAAAGAAAGGAGTATGACGTCACCGAACTGGCGTTTCATCGTCCAATAGAGGGTGAGTTCGTAACCGCGTGACTTCGGAATGGCTAGAATCCGTGACGAAAAAGAGAAAATAGGGACCATTTACGCGAAAAAGGGACTTTTAGAGAGCTCTAACTAAAAAAGAGACTTTTAGGGAAAAAAGAGACTATTTGCGAGCCCTGCCATTCCTATTTTTAAAGCGATTTTTTTTTCAACTTTTTCACCGATCAGCAGTTTGCTTTCTTTTAACTTGGACCAATTGCTATTTAGTAAACATGTATGTAGCTTGTACATTGCAAATATTTTTACACTTATGGTAATACAGAACTTATGCAAGTCAATAAACATATCATAAACTTTTGGGGACACTTTCATATGGATTGAGGGAAATGTTGAGAGTAAAAACAGTTTCTGCACCCCTGCATCATACTTATAGAATGAAGAAAAATTATACTTTTGGACTATATTCCGTATACGGTGCCTTGTTTACATGTCAATGGTTTGTTTACAAATCATTGGCGAACAATCTGACGCGAGAGTGAGCGATGCACCGCCAACTGCCGGTGGTAGTTGTGACTGGCAACCATAAAGAATACGTGTTTCGTCAGGTTTGGGAATTTGAAATTGTTTGCGTTATTGATGGAAGGGAATGAAATGTGTTATGTTAATATAAGAAAAGAATTTGTGGGTGTTTGTTAGAAATATAGTACGTTATAAGCCGGTGGGTGTTGGGGACATTTCTGAGCGGTTATTTACCAAAAAAATAGAGGTAAGTGTTCTTTTTTAACGAATCTTTCGATGTTTAAGGTTTTTAATGTGAATTTTAAATTGATATTTGAAGTGTTTATGTTTTCATAAGTGCTATTTACGTGCTATTCTAATCATACTGACTTTATAAGAGGTGTACAACTAGGTTGTTTAATCCACCGATGTTTTTTTGAGTTGAAAACGGGCCAGTGTTTGCCCAGTTTACATTAGCTGTACAACTAGGTTGCTTAGTTCACTGTTGTTTTTTTTTTAGTTAAAAACGGTCCACTGGTTGCGTAGTTTACATAGCTGTACAACTAGGTTGCTGAATCCACTGAGGTTTTTTTAGTTAAAAAACGGGCCACTGGTTGCCTAGTTTAGATAGCTGTACAGCTAGGTTGCTGAATCCACTGAGGTTTTTTTAGTTAAAAACGGGCCACTGGTTGCCTAGTTTAGATAGCTGTACAGCTAGGTTGCTGAATCCACTGAGGTTTTTTTAGTTAAAAACGGGCCACTGGTTGCCTAGTTTAGATAGCTGTACAGCTAGGTTGCTGAATCCACTGAGGTTTTTTTAGTTAAAAACGGACCACTGGTTGCCTAGTTTAGATAGCTGTACAACTAGGTTGCTGAATCCACTGAGGTTTTTTTAGTTAAAAACAGACCACTGGTTGCCTAGTTTAGATAGCTGTACAACTAGGTTGCTGAATCCACTGGGGTTTTTTTAGTTAAAAACGGACCACTGGTTGCCTAGAATGACTAGTAAACATGGCGACAGTCGCTGGAGCTTGGCGGTCGCCAAGCTCCAGCGACTGTCGCCATGTTTACATGGGGTGGGCACCGGCTTGTATGATTTTACCATACTTTTAAATTTAACACTATTAATATACAGGGTCATCAGCGAATAAGCCCTGATTTCAAAATTAAATATCTTTACAACAAAGATCGATAGAATTATGCGGTAAACTGTACGTTTATTAGCAAAACTGTAAAAATGGTGCACAAAAGTTTAGAAAATTTAGTTACGAAAATCGTCAACTAAGAATTTGGATGAAATGGAAAAAGGGAGTTGAGTCGCTAATCGTGACCTAGTGCTTCATTTCTTGACCATTTTCCAATTCTTGACTTTTCCGTGACTTTCGTGACCTTTGCATGATGGTAGACACCCTGGTTGAGCAACAAGAAGAAGCTACAGGTATTTACATAATGATGCTGCAAAGATGGGAAGATTTGGCAGCAAAGAAACAGCACTCATCGGGAAAAAAGACCATAAAAAATTTCTTTAAATCCTCACAGGTCTGAAATTTAAGTGTAACATATGGCACTCGTTAATTCTGACAATAGATTATTCTGTACCTGTAAGTTCATTTTTTCAATTCATTATCCCATAGTTTTCTTGTATTTGTAGAGCATGAACATGATACAACATAGTACTGTGTTATAACATATGTATGTATGTATTATGTTCCAAGATACAATGTAGCTTAACGTTTAAGAAGCTTTTTCTTGACCCCTCTCTTTTATCCGAAATGTTTGCTTATCCGACATCGTGCCGACCCCTTTATGTCGGTAAGCGAGACTCTACTGTATTTACGATTCTTTTGAGTAATTTGCTATTTCACATTGACTTTTGATGAAACTAACTTCTGATTTTTAAAATGTTTGATTGGAACAGATTTTAATAGCTCAATTGACATAAGAACAAATGGCAGTTTTTATATTTGCAGGGGGTATTGGATTCAGGGTTTCGGACCCGGCGCAAGATTTGCGTTTTGGAGCAGCTCACCACAGAATTAACAGCCCTGCAAAGGACATGCATTTACTTTTATGTGCTCTTGGATAATAATATCATAGTAAAAGTGTAATATGTTTTTGTGTCTAGAAAAAAGATGGCCGCTATTCTGGAACTCGGGAATTGCACCAAGAGTCTGAAAGGCAAACCTACAAAAGACAGTACTTGGTGCTGGTTTGGCAAAAAACAAACGCTACCAAAAATGGCATAAGGGCGAAACTAAAGTTGTTCCGAGGACAGAGAACAGACTGAATTTAGAAGCCAGGGCTGTTAACATATTGTTGTTTACATGTTTCATTTGGTGATGGTCTGGTGCCATCGTGGGAGTGAAGAACCCTGCTAGTGGTAGTATTCACTAGCAATCATAAAGAAACGTGTATTGTCAATTTGGGAATTTGAAATTGTTTTATGTTATGGATTGAAAGGAATGAAATATGTTACTGTATGCATGTGTTTGTTAGAGATGTGGTATGAATATGAAGCTAAATAAAAGGATACTGGTTGTTGGTGTAAGAGAAAAGAGGGAGATATACAAAAAATTAGGCCTGTGTGTGAAGCATAAGGGGGGAAGAATGAGGTAATAGCAAAGCGCGTAGAGGGACGATTGCATAAGGGCTATTTGTGTACGTTGTTTTATAATTGTCTTAAAGCTTTTAAACATTATCTATTTTCTGAGTCATTTCAGTCACTGAAAATGCAATTTTCATTTACAGAGTGAAAATTAAATGTTCAGGTTGTTGGGTTTTTTTAAGGTTAAAAACGACCACTGTTTATCTGTTTTAAATTAACTGTTTTGCAAAATTCCCCGAAATCGTTTTTCA